>VMDO01034994.1:0-16471 GCA_007922755.1 Pedetes capensis
TAACTTTTTGAGACAGATTCTTGCTAAGTTATGCAGACTGCCTCTGGTCTCAAATTTGCAATCCTCCAGCTTCTGTCTCCCAAGCCGCTGGGATTACAGGCATGCGCCACCATACCCGGCTGCCTTTCATTTTTTCTTACATTTGAAGGGTTTTTACTTTTTGCCCAATTTCTTAATAATACAGCATTTGGTGTTTATACAAGAATATATCAAATATGTAAGATATAAAGCATAATTATAAAATTAAAACTAATAACACTTCTAAGAATCAGAACTTTACCAATAAGCTAGAAATACCTGTGTGCTTATTCTCTGTTGTGTAGCTGCCTCCTGACAGCCAAGATCATGACCCTGGATTCTGTGATTAACACTTGGATGGCAGATTGATTTCATTCTGAGCACTGATTGTTGTTAGGTGCCATGGAGTCTGGTCTGACTCATAGTGACTCTACGTACAACAGAACAAAGCACTCCCTGACACTGTGCCATGCCTGGCACTATGTCAGTGCTTCTCTGCTATTCATAGGGTTTTCAGTGGCTGATTGTTTCAGGAGTGGGCTGCCAGTGCTTCTCCCAAGCCTACCACACCTGGTTTTGCCAGGTGGTCTCCCATTCAAGGACTAACCAGCCCTGACCCTGCTTAGCTTCCAAGATCAAACAGGATTGGACTCCAAGGTGGGATGGCTGTAAACATAGCTGATTAGCAGCTTCTGCAATATTTTTTGCCCTGTAACTTTCTTGCCCCCTTCCCCTCTGATCCTAGGCTTGACTGGGTGACTTCCTTTTGCCAATGGGGTATGAGCAGAGGAGGTGCCAAGAGAGCCTTGGAAAGCTGCGTATGTTATTTCATGCCCCCTTACAAGACCCCTTACTTGTTCTTTCCCTCTGAGTCTGGCCCTGAGAATACAGCCAGGTTCCCCAGCGGGATGGTGACAGACAGGTGAAGCAGAGCTGGGACACATGGATTACTGTCATCCTAGATCAGTCAATAGCCAAACCATGAACACAGATCAGCCAAGATGAACTGACCTCCCCAGCCAGTCGGTCCTGGAGACATGAATGACCCCAGCCGTCAGCCAAGCACTGGCCAGAGCAGACACAGCAACTTGTGACCTTAGATACACAATCCACATCTTTCTTCTTGCGCCACCGAGTTCTGAGGTGATTGCAAAACTATTTTGACAACAGATGACTTGCGTAATTCCCACCCTCCTTTAAGAAAAAATAAAACAAGAAAAATGCATACAGCCCTGAAAAAGCATTGCTTGGTCTTATCTTTCATTCTTTACTCTGTCTGCTGGTATATAAAAAATATTGTGACAGGTTATATTTTCCTTCATTTTCTTCACTTACCATTATGTTTCTTACTTTCATTTATATGACTACAGTGCCTTTTACGGTCATGTCATCTTTTTGTGAATATAAATTATTTTCCTCATCTTCCATTGATGGGCATTTGGCTTTCCCATTAGTGGATGCCTCTATTATGTTCAGTTTGGGGTTATGATAAGCAGTTAATGCACTCATATGATATCTCCACAGGCATTTTCAAAATTCTCTGGAGTGAACACACACTTCTTGTTGTTGTTGGGTGCCATCGAGTCAGATCTGACTCTTAGCAACCCTATATACAACAGAATGAAACACTCCGTGGCATTGCACCATGCCCAGCACTATGTCAGTGCTTTTCTACTATTCATATGGTTTTCAATGGCTGATTTTTTGGGGAGTGGGCTGCCAGGTCCTTCTCCCAAGCCTACAGAACCCAGTGTTCCCAGGTGGTCTCCCATTCAAGGACTAACCAGGCCAAGATCAGGCAGGATCAGATGTCAGGGTGCTAGGGATGCAGATGCACACAGTCATCTCTCCTCATCTGTGCATTTTCTGCTGTTTCACTTACCCAAAGCCAATAGCAGTCTGAATACCTGAAATGGAAAATTCCAGAAATATATAGTTCCTAAGTTTTAAAATGTGCCTATGCTGACTTGTGTAATGAAATTTCCAACCTCCCACTCCATCAGCCCCTGGTGCAGCGGGTCCATGCTATATAAAACACCCACCTGGCATCGTCATGTCTCAGTGATCCAGGATCACCCATGGCAGATTACCCTTCCCCTCATGTACCCACCAGAGGGTCAACAGTATCTAATACTGCGTCACAATGACTATGCCAGTCGCCCGGCTTCATCTCATCCCATGAGCGTTCCATCTCATGTCACAACCTCACAAGAATCAGAAGGATGATCCCAGTTCAGGGATAATTGGAGAAGGGAAGAAGGACCTCACCGACCTAACTTTCATTACAGTACTATTGTTACCACCAGCCTATTGCTAGTTACTGTTCTCAACATCTTGCTCTACTTAATTTATAAATTTATCATACCTTTGTATGTATAAGAAAAAACATAATATATAGCGAGTTCATCACTATGCATGGTTTTGGCACCCAACAGGAGTCTTGGGAAAATGGGAGAAGGACATGGCAACCCACTCCCAAAGCAATCCCAAAACAGTCAGCCATTGAAAACTCTGAGGGTCACTATGAGTCAGACTCAACTCGACGGCACCTACCAACAACAACAGGGGCCTTGGAATGTACCCCCTATGGATAAGGCGGGCTGGGATTTAGCTCAGTTGGTAGAGGGCTGCGCTGCAGTCTCTAAGGTCCCGAGTTCAATTCCCAGCACTGCAAAAATGGGAGAAGGACCTGGCAATCCACTCTCAAGGTAATCCCAAAACAGTCAGCTATTGAAAACCCTATGAGGGTCGCTATGAGTCAGATACCAACTCGACGGCACCTAACAACAACAACATGGATAAGGCAGGATTGGGGGTGTACACAGAGGTTGAGTGGCAGGATTATGGTATATAAGGATGTTACAACATTGATGCTAAAAGCATATTATTATCCAAGTTGGTAGTAACAGTTTGCACACCCATCCATACGTACCTTCTAAGCCCCTCTCCCCACATCTACACCAAGCCATCAGAAACAGGACAAACACATAGGGGACCTTGAAAGAGTTCAGTGGCTAATACAGGAAAGCGGTAGTGGTACTTATCATTTCTGGTCACATGTCATTGGCTCTAACAACACAAGGCCACCCCACTACCAACATGACCAGGAAGTGTCATACAAGAGGAAGTGATGAGCAGGCTACGTAGTGTCTTTGGCAAAGCTTCCAATCCTAAAGCTACAATATTAGCTCCTATTAGATAACCCTTCACAGTTTAGAGAGCACATTCATGTGAAGTTACCTCTTTTCATATTGCACCAGCTCCCCTGGGAAATTAGATCCGTTATCCTTACCCTCATTTCATAAATGAGGAAACCAGAGTGGTTAAATGACTTGCCCAAGGTCAAAAAGTTAGTAATTTGTTAGCACCACAGTATCATCTCAGCACTTTTTCCCCAATGTCTTGTCCTATTTCTGGTGTAATTAACCTTCCTTTTTCCAAATACCCACACATTCAAGAACTGAAATTAACTTTTGCATAACGACTACACGACTCCATGTATTACCATTCCTTCCAAAAGCACAAAATGAGTATCACGTGGATCCAAGTCTTAGAATTCCACATTTTTGACTTTGCTGTCTACTCTCTTCTGCTATCTACCTGTTATCTCCATTTCCTCATTTCATGCTCACAGCCCAACCTACTCCTGCCAAGTGTGCTAATAATTTCTGCAGTGAGTATGGTTCAGACGCCATCTTCTCTGACGCTCTGATGACTCAATATTATGACCCTTCTCTCCGCAATATTTCTTCCTTTACTTCCCATAACCCTGCTCATATTTTATCTTCCTCCTACCTCTTTGGTGAATTCTTTTAAATCATCTCTGTTGTTTCATCCTTCTCTACCCAATCTGTAGATTGAGAATACCCTGACCATTCCTGTCAAAACCAGATGATTCTTCTAGAAGAACCCAACTGAAATGTCCTATTTTTTTTGGCAGTGGTGATGGCCTGCAACCAGGGCCTCATGCATAATGTGCAATCACTCCACCACTGACAGGCACATCCAACCCATTTTTAATTATGATTTTTTTTTAATCTTAAAACAGGATCTTGCTAAATTATGCAGCCTGCCTCTGGCCTCAAAATTACAATCCTCCTGCCTCTGCCTCCCAAGTAGCTGGGATTACAAGATGCACCACTAGGTCTAGCCTACATTCTCATTTTTAAGTAAAAGCTGTTTAAATGTGTTGTTTCCATTACCTTAAAGACCCCTTATCTGTCTTTTGCCTGGTTAATTCCATATTATTTTTCAGGTCTCAGGGAAAAAAAATCTCTTCCCAGGGAAGCCTTTTGTTATGATTTGAATGTAAAATGTTCCCCAAGTTCATATGATTGAACTCTCGGTCCCCAGGTGGTGCTGCTTGGGAGGCTGAAGAACTTTGGGAGGTGGAACCTAGCTGGTGAAAATAGGTCACTGGGGGCAGGCCTTTGGAGGTTTTATGTGGAATCCTACTTCCAGTCCCTGCTTCCTGATGCTATAATGTGAAGTCTTCCGCCACAGACCACAATGGACTGAGATCTTCTACACCATGAGCCAAAATAAATCTTTCACCCTCTATGTGGTTTCTGTTAGGTATTTTGCCACAGTGTCACACAAGCTAAAAGGAAAATTGGTACCAGGAGTGGGGCCGTTGCTGTATGGAAACCTGACCCTGTGGTTTTAAGCCTATGGAATTTGTGTGTGGGAGGAGTTTGGAAGAGTTTGAAGATGTGGGCTAGAGAAGCCCTGGAACACTGTAAGCAGAGTTGAGGAGTGGTTCTGTTGTGGGCTCAGAAGACCAGAACACCAATAGAAATGTGGCCAGAAAAGACAACACTCCTGGGGAGGGGATTAAGGACACTATTGGGAATTGGACTACAGACCATTCGTGTTACTTCTGCCAAACACTTTGCCTGCTTTGTGCGCCTGTCCAAAAGAGTTGTTGTTAGGTCTCACTGAGTCAAGTCTGACTCATAGAGACCCTCATAGGGTTTGCAATGGCTGTTTGTTTCAGGAGTGGATTGCCACATCTTCTCCCATTTTTGTGGCACTGGGACTTGAACCCAGGTCCTCAAAGAGTGCACAGAAGCACTGTACCAGCTGAGCTAAACCCCAGCCCATAAAGATTTAAGTGAGGCTGACTTAAAAAGTAATGGGCTAACTACCTTGGTGGAGGAAATTTCATGACAAAATATACTGAAAACATAGTTCAGTACTCTCTTGTGCCAGATTTATGAAGGGAAAAAAAGGTACAAAAACAGAGCAGAAAGATTTGAAAAACATGAAGTTTGTCCAGCAAAACAGCCACGTGGTGGGTTTAAAGTTACGGAAAGGCAAGTTCAGGCAAACAGGCCACAATTATTAAAGTGAAAAGCACCATCAAAGAGAAGCTGAACGCTTTGTGCTGAAACAATAAGAGGAAAAGGTCCACGAGGGCAAAGCAGAAATTGGCCAGACTCTTCTCGTGGAATTATTCCAAGGTGTGAAACTAAAAACCCATGAAAAAACCTTCTATGAAGAGAGAATTTTGGAAAATTGAGCTCTGCTGGAAAAAGGTGACCTAGAAATGTTTTCCCCTCCCAGGTTCAGCTGCCCAGGCACCCAGAGGATGCTGCAGCTGGGAGCCAATGGTTTGAGCTGGCAGCAGACCTTGGCATTGTCCATGCGGTGCTGGTTTTGCAGGTGTGCAGAATGCAAGAGTTATGGGGTCATGCAGGCTGCCACTGAGGTTCCAGAGAATAGCCTACAAGGCCAGGCCACACGTACTAGGGTCACATTCCCCACAGAGGGCCCATGAAGGACAAGTATGTGAAGTCTTAAGCATGGAGTCTAAGCAGCAATGGAGATCCCAAGATGCTGAAGATGCCAGCACCATGAAGCATCTCCCAAAAAAAAGATTGGTGATGAGTGGAGTCAGCCTTAAGGGACATGTGTTCTGCAAACGGCAAGGCCATAGAGGTGGAAATACCGAATCCTATCAAAGCAGATGATGCCACCGCATGTACCAGATGCCGGACACAGAGATACAGGATTCATTTTTCCTGCTGGATATCGATCTTACTTTGGCTCAATCTTTCCCTAAGCCCCCATGTTTCCATTTCAGAATGGCAATGCTTGCTCTGTGTCCTTATATGTTGGAAGTATGTAACTTTTTAAAATTATTTGGCATGAGTTCAGAGCTTTGAGTCTTAGTAAAGACTTTGGACATGGATTTTTGAACAGTGTTGGGATGAGTAAGACATTGAGAACCCTTGAAGTTGAGCTAAACGCATTTTGCATTTTAAGATGGCCATGAACGTTTGGTGTCCAGGGATAGAGTGTTATGGTTTGAATCTAAAATGGTCCCCAAAGGTCACAGGTTTGAATGTTAGGTCCTCAGGTGGGCAGCCAAGGGACTTAGCTGGTGAAAGTAGGTCACTGGGTGCAGCCCTTTGGAGGTTCTTAACAGACATCTAGTTTCAGTCTCTGCTTCCTAATGCCATGATGTGAAGACTTCAGCCACAGGCCTTGCTGGCAGTTGCTCCAAGTCTTCCAACAACTGTGGACTAAGATCCTCTAGACCATGAGCCAAAATAAAATTTTCATCTGCTAAGCTGTTTCTGTCAGGTATTTTGATGCAGCAACCCACAAGCTAACACACCTTACCTGACCTGTGCAAGCTTTCAGGGCCATTTTTTCTTTTCCTTGTCAATACTTGTCATAATTACAGATAAATATTTAACTATGAAATTAATTTCATTTATATTTATTCCATTAAAACCTAAGTATCAGGATTATAATGTCTATGTGTGTTCTTTTTGCTGCTACATGTTCTTTGCACTTAGCATATCCACATTAGATGCTTGTTGAATGAAATTATTACTTAAGACTAAATCTCAATGAATTTTTGGATGCTACCCTATGCATTGGGCTGGGATTTAGCTCAGTTGGTAGAGCACTGCGCTGCAGTCTCTGAGGTCCTGAGTTCAATTCTCAGCACCGCAAAAATGGGAGAAGGGCCTGGCAATCTACTCCCAAGGCAATCCGGAAACAGTCAGCCATTGAAAACCCTATGAGGGTGGCTATGAGTCGGATACCAACTCGATGGCACCTAACAACAACAACACCACCCTATGCATGCACTTTCAATTGACTGGAATCATTGAGTTGGTTTTTTTCTGCCTAAATTCTGATTATATGCACCAAATAATAGAACTATAAATGCATAATTTTACACATAATCTTTATTAGATTGATCTCACCCACTGGATTTTATTTTGTTGTTGTTGTTGTTATTCAACATGGAGTCCCCTCCTAGTTCACATCATCTCTTAATGCCATCATGGAGTCATTTACAAAGGGGCTCAATAGGACACAGCTAGAAACAGGGCCCTGAAACCTTCCACCTGAAAATACTTCTGACTATAGGACCATGATCCTTTACCATCAAAGTCCAATTTCATAATTCACATTATCACCATCACAGCTGCCATTTTGTACAGTCTAGAAATCATACATCTTCATAATGAATATCAAAACATTCTCTCTCTTTCCAAGTCCAAAAAAGTCACCTTCTTAATGAATTTGCACCCAATGTCTCTAGACAAAAATATTATCTTCCTCCTCTATGTGCCCCAATTATGTTCTTTCCACTTAATTGTACCAACCATATTGTAGCTTACATTATGGTATTTATATGGTGCCAATTCCCACTACTTACATTTAGTTTCTGCAGGGCACCTAGAGAAATTCTTTCTACAATGAAACTACTATTACTTATCTTCCCCCTGCTAGGAACTGTGCCAGGTATTTTACATGTACCATCTCATTTAATTCACACACACACACACACACACGCACACACACACACACACACATATGAATGTATATATGTGTGTGTATATATATGAATATATATACCATCTCATGTAATTCTTATACATATATCATCTCATTTAATCCTTAAATTAGATATTAAATTTATCCTTAATCCTTGATATAATCCTTACATATAATCATTAATGCAATATAATATATATATAATCCTTAGTATATTCTTAATATAATCCTTAAACTAGATATTATGATTATTAACATTTCAGAGTTGAGGAAACTAAATCTCAAGGTTTTTCTTTATCCATCTCACCTACTAACATATGCCAAATGCATGATTGTTAAACTGAAACAGAGAATGTATACTGACAGCAAATTTATATTGTAATTCCACCCTCTCAGCTACTCTGGTCCCCACATAGTATTAATATCTTGGATTAGATAACTGGACTAGATCTGAACTGTTATTCCAGAAATTAGAATTCCCTAGTGTGCTATTAATTTTCTCTGACAAAGAGTGTGCATTCAATATTGCTTAAGGTAAATAGGGACATGACAGATGTGTTATTTGGAAAAACACTGATATAGGAAAAAATGTGCAAGTTAGGCCTCTTATGTGTACTTCAAGAATGATTTTTAAGCTCTTAACCTTTTTCAAAGTGACATACAGACATTCTGAAATAATTTTCTTCACCAGAGTATGCTAGCCATAACTCACACTCAAGCTAGGGAAGACCAGACTAAATCATATTCCATGATGATAATTATTTTCACCCAGGATTAGAAAACAAATAATCTAGACAAACACACTTCAAAATAGAACAGATAATGAGGAGCATGAGTGACTCAAATAGAGAAAATGCACAGTAAATGTTTTTCAGTGTGAGTGAGCCACAGACCAATAATCTGCTGGATGTTAGGTTTTTTATAGCAATTTACACAATCTGTGGAAAAGTAAAGTATTTTCTAATCCAACTTCCTTTTAGGTGAGAAAACTTAGGCCTACCAAAGTAAAAATGATGGTCCCCAGTCAAAGAGTAGTGGGGTTGTTGTTGTTGTTGTTAGGTGCCATTCAGTTGGTACCCGACTAATAGCAACCGTCATAGGGTTTTCAATGGCTGACTGCCTTGGGAGTGGATTTCCAGGTCCTTCTCCCATTTTTGTGGTGCTGGGAATTGAACTCGGGACCTCAGAGACTGCAGTGCAGCACGCTACCATCTGAGCTAAATCCCAATGCAGGTTACAGTCAGTGACTGGCCTCAGCAATTGCTCCACCTGTTACCCAATTTTCTCCATCTCTCCTGCCCAGCCCTTTATCTTATTCTTAAAAATGATTACCCATCATATGGCTTACATGTGTATCTCCTTGGGCATGGAAACCCTGACTTCTGATAGCAGCTTATGTCTCCCTTCTCCTGCACCATGGTTATCTCTTACATGACAATCTCACTCCATTTGTCAAGACAAAACCTCTCCCAGAATTCTGTAGTACTGATGACATCTTCAAGTCCCTGGATTCAGCCACTCCTGAAACCCATCTGCTTCTTACCTACCCATTTCTAAGAGTTAATAAGCTCTCTTTTTTGCCAAAGTAAGAGATATATAAAAGAGTGCAATGAAGTACTAAATATGGCACTTCTAGCTGTCACCCACTCATGGTATTATGGACAGTGTCACTTTCCTGGCATCAATGTGCAGCAATATACAGAGTATCTGCAAACAGGGAGGCCACCCAAGCTTCAGGGCTCAGAGATTTTTTGCTGGGGCTCCCTCACATAGCCATAATTGACGTTCCACATGGATGGTCTCAGTGTTAGGCTCCTCCAGAGGTAGAGTCCATACTGCACAACCCAAGCCCCTTACTCTAAATCACACCATTACCAGCTGGCTTGCACAAAGCCCGCAGGTAACACAGATGCTTCTATCAGACCCAGCATTCCAAGAGTTTAGAGATAACTCTTTGGAGATAAGGGGAAAAGCCAACTCTCTATGAGAAAGGCTAAATTCTTCATTACACAACTCCACAGTTGGTTTTGCCTAAGGACTTGCCTCTGTTGTTCAAAATAAGGAAATCTGTAAATGGGGTTATATGAGAAATGAATATTTATTCCACATTTATTTTGTTCTGGTCCTTCTCTGAAATGCTTTTCCAGCATGGTCTTCATGAATCCTCCCTGCAGCCCTATGAGGTAGACAGTATTTTTAATGGCAATTTATAGATGAGGAAACTGAGGTCGCTTAAATGTACAGAGCTAATGAAGATGGGCTATGAACAAAGGCTACATGAACCCAGACGCCATCTTTACAACCACTGCATTGCAGACATGTTGCCTTTTCCATTTGAAATCAACGTTCACAGATATGGGTTGTAGGCCAAGAACACAAGGTGGTTGAATGATGAGTGTCCAATCCTGCTATCCTGTCTCACAATATACATGAGTTCAGAATGTCTCAACTCACAACTCTTCTTACTTCATAGAAATAAATATGAAGCAGAAAGACATGGAAACTTCCCATGAGCTCATGATGTCTTGATCAAAGGAAGCCTGATTGACAAGTGTTTCAGATGGCCCTTTTTTTGTTGTTGTTGTTGTTTTAATTTTTCTGGCAGCCCAGAACTCTGTACACCCAGGGGCACCAAATAGTAATAAGATTCTGAATAAATGAAAGCCATGGCTTTCTTTATGAACAGGATAAGGGCAATTCTGGATGGGAAGGCTAGAAGGAAGACCTGCCTGAGTCGTCAGAGGTAAATGCTTTATCAAAGAGAAAATTATAGAAGAGGGAACTCATAGAGGTTACAAGTCTGAGCACTCCCCATGGGAGTCGCCATGGACCCCTTTGGTTTTGTAACACTGGTCTGAATGATCCAGTTTCTCAAATTAACTTTTTAAATTTTGGCAAAATTTTTACTAAATTGCCATCTCATCAACGGTATGATAATTAATAAACTGGATCACAGTCCCAAAAATGGAATGGAATACAGGAGGAATTTGATCTGAAGTTGAAGTGAAGGGAATTTAGCACAAAGGACAGCGAATTTTTTTTTTTTTTAGTACTGAGAGGTTGACCCCAGGACCTCATGCATGCTAGGTAAACACTCTACCATTGAGTTACACCCCCAGCCCCATTTTTTATTTTTTATTTTAAGGCAGGGTCTAAGTTGTGCAGGCTGCCTCTGTCCTTGAATCTCTAATCCTCCTGTGTCATGGAGAAAGACCCAACTGAATGGTACCTAATAACAAAAACAATGTATTTATCAGATAAGTCATTACTTTTTAACTGAATTTTTAAATTGTCAGACAGTCAATTGAGTTGTATTCATCAGCTTAGTAGAAAAGCCTAATCTTGCGCATTAACTTTGATGTCATTGCTAGGTACCTTGATAGAACTGATATTTTTTGTGAGGCATGCCAAAATATCTGGCCAATTCAACCAGCCTAATTTATGTGGTGCACCTGGTTGTTTCTCCTGCCACTGAAGATTTTGCATCTCTACTCATCAGCTAGACTGATTCATCTCATTTTGTTTTTATTGGATGATACATTTTCTTGCTTTTTAATAGCTTTGATTATTCTAGAATATCCCTGAGATCAAAGTGTCATTAATAGAGGAAATGTGACTTTTTTCTGCCACACCCAATCTATCTCTTCTACATTAAATTTCCACTCGCAAAACAAATGAGTTCCACTTGGAAGAACCCAAAGAAAATAAAAATTTTAAGAAAACAATCTGTTGAGTAATATGTTCCATAGATACACTGTTTCTTCCATCCTCTTCTCAGCATTTAGGGCATATGAAAACAGAGTTCACTGCTGCAGTACAATGGTATTCCAACATGATAGTTAACTGAGATTAACAGGAGGACCTTGACACATGAAGTCTTGATTACTCACAACTAGAGTTTAGAGGGGCTGGAATTTAGCTCAGTTGGTAGAGCGCTGCGCTGCCATCTCTGATGTCCTGAGTTCAATTCCCAGCACTGCAAAAATGGGAGAAGGACCTGGCAATCCACTCCCAAGGCAATCCCAAAACGATGCCATTGAAAACCCTACGAGGGTCGCTATGAGTTGGATACCGACTCGATGGCACCTAACAACAACAACAACAACAGAGTTTAGAACTCATACGACTTCATAACGTGATTCCCAAACACAAGGGAACATTAAGGATTTTGGTTTGGCTTTTGACTTATGGTTTAAATTTTTTTAATCCTGTTTACCAAAATGCCACTGACTTTTAATTTCTTAATACCTACAGTCCTCAAGAAATAGAAGCTTTGTTAGCAAAATTTGTAATCTAGTCTTTAATATTCTGCCCATCTGTAAAATGCAGTTCCATATCAGAGCTGCATGTTCACTTCTTCTGAACATTAGAAGGGAACCAGGACCGTCATTGTCTTGCCAACCAAAACTTAATCTAGTAAATATAATTCTTCACTTCCCCACAGTGACATTAGCAGTCACAGGATTTCTTAGTAAACATGGTAGATTTATTACAACTTTGAGTCATAGTCTATCATGGAGAATGTTTTGAGATATAAATCAGAATCACTAGAAGAAATACTGCAATTGATGAAAAAAAGAAAAGAAAAGAAAAGCCGGGCGTGGTGGTGCACACCTGTAATCCCAGCGGCTTGCGAGGCAGAGGCAGGAGCAGGAGGATTGCAAGTTCGAGACCAGAGGCAGCCTGCACAACTTAGTGAGACCCTATCTCAAAAAGTAAAAATAAAATGGGCTGGGGGTGCAGCTCAGTGGTCTAGTACTTGCAAAGCATGAGAGCGCCAGGCCCTGGGTTCAACCCCCAGTATGGCAAAAAAAAAAAAAAAAGAAAAGAAAAGAAAAGAAACAAAGAAAGAAAAGAAAGAAAAACTCTTGACCTGTGACTGTCTTAATGCTATACAAGTCTTTACAACTTCCTTGATGGAGGATTTTAGCTGCGTATTTGCTAGGCTTCATATTTAGTAAATATGAGCACTCCACAAATACAGAAAACTTCAGCCCATATGAGTTATATCAAAGGCTGATCAAGCATAATTAAAAGGCCCAGTTAATCACAGTTATATAATTTGCTGACATTACTAGCATCTAGTGCTTAATTCATTTCAATAATTATAAAGTTTAAAGAGTTAGCAACAATTAAATTTGGAGGACAAAAAAAATATTCACTTCTTTCCAACAAAACATTTGGCCAAAGTATGTAGTGCTTGGCATTCATTCTTTGAAAATGAGCAGTATAACTGATCTATAACTCATCCAGAACAGTTTCATAATTTGAGGAATATCATTTTTCTGGTTTTTGATCTTACACAATAAAACTGGGCTGGGGTTCGGCTCTGTTGGTAGAGTGCTGCTCTGTGCTCCCTGAGGCCCTCAGTTTGATCCCCAACACCGCAACAAAGGGAGCAGGACCTGGCAATCCACTCCCAAAACTATCCAGAAAACCAATCAGCCATTGAAAATCCTATGAACAGCAGAGAAGCACTGACAAAGTGTGGGGCATGCAGTGTTGGGGAGTGTTTCTTTCTGTCACACAAAGGGCTGCTATGAGTCAGATCCAACTCAGTGGCACCTAACAATAACAACACAATAAAACTGGATTACACCAGCAGTATCCTCTGAGGCAATGGTCATTACACTCTTTAAAATCTAATCTAATGGCCAGGCACGGTGGCGCATGCCCGTAATCCCAGTGGTTTGGGAAGCAGAGGCAGGAGGATCGCAAGTTGGAGACCAGAGGCAGTCTGTGTAACTTAGCCAGACCCTGTCTCAAAAAAAGTAAAAAAAAAAAAAATGGGTTGGGGGTGCAGCTCAGTGGTCCAGCACTTGCAGAGCATGCAAGCACCAGGCCCTGGGTTCAACCCCAAGTACTGAAAAAAAAAAAAAAAAAAAAAAAAAAAAAGATCTACTCTAATCACAATCTGCTTCTAATCTCAATTTTTAGCTTTGTCTTCCATAGCAATGACTTCTGGTGGATCTACTTAGGAGTCACAAGGAACCTGGGGTCCACATTCAGCCCTGGCACGATGTCTCCACTGGGCGTGGATGTAGACAGTCCTGCTCTGTGGTTCTTCCCTAGGACCAGAGAAACATCCCCCTCACAGTCCATGCCTTCCTGCTTCAAGACCTAAGACCTGGAAGCCTGGAGCTCTGGAATTCCCTGCCTCAAGGGTTTACCCCATCCTCCAAGGCCAGTATGAGGCTCGACCTCACACAGTGGAGCAGATGTGTGGTGAGACGTTTATCCCTAGGCTCAGTGTGTGGCCACATCTCCCTGGGGGCCACAGTGGGCACACAGCTGTAAACAAGAAGAAGCAGGGGGTTACTCACAGGCTGGGCCGCTACTGGTTCTTCTGCTCATCTCCCACAAAGATTACGCAGTGACTCTGTAGAACCTACTGCCTTTTGCCACAACCACGGTGGTCTTTTGGGTTTAAATGTGTTTCTGTGTCTTCTTCTCCAAGCCTGGAATTCCCTTTCCCTTCCCCTCCTGGTGATGTCCACCAGATCCAGTTCCAAGGCCATTCTGAAATTCCCTATCACTTCTGGGACAAATCAGCTATTCTCTTCTTTGGGTTAATAATTTGTTCTTTGTTGTTGGGTGCCTTTGAGTCTGATTCAACTCATAGCGACCCTGTGTACAACAGCATGAAACACTACCCAACACTGTGCCATGCACGCAGTCTTTGCATGTTTGAGCCCAGTATTACAACCACTATATTTTTCATTATTTTCAGTCATGCCACATCAGCAAAAGGAGGTCCTAAGGTCTTTACTCCACTCCAGTCAGTAAGATCAATTCTACTTTGATGAGACAACTCCCCAGCTGTCTTTTGCATACTTTCCAGCCGTGGGGTGGGGGAGCTCATTTTCTAGTGCCATGTTTGACAGTGCTTCTCTACTATTCATGAGGTTTTCAATGGCTAATTGTTTGGAGAGTGGATTTCCAGGGTCCTTCTCCCTAGTCTGTCTGGGTCTGGAAGCTCAGCTGCATTCTTTCTACCATGGGTGGCCCTGGTGGTATCTCAAATACTGGTGGCATAGCTTTCAACTGCACAGCAACATGCAAACCCCCACAGCACAACAAGCTGATGAACACATGGGAGTTGGTTTACTATAGCATGTCTTATTTACATAGGCCACAGAACTAACCACATCTGGCCTTACTATAATTGTTTATTTACATATTTGTTCCTCATGAAAAACTGAAGGCTAGTAAGACATTTCAATTTTATTAAAATATAATTAGCATGTACTGAATTAAATCTACTAAATCTATTGTTTATGTAGAAATGGTTATTTAACTCTTTTTCATGCTAAAAAATACTCTTTAAGCTAGGTCTGTAGACCTACAGCCATAAAAACACACGAGAGAGAATAGACTAACATAAATGAGAGATGTGTGGTGAGGAAAAGGATGAAGAGGTCCCAGAGGAAGTGAGATCAGCAGGAAATTTTGCACTAAAAGAACTCTCGGAAATCATTCACAACATTGCAAGGAATGAGCAATACTCATCAGAACTGAAATGATGGGATTTATTTGTTAGTATTCCTAGTAGTACCCTATACAAGAATACTATTTCTAGGCAACATAACCTAGTTCCTAATCCAGTGTTATTCAGTAGAACTTAATGCAATGATGGAAATGCTTGGCCCTGTCCAATATGGCAGCCATGAACCACACATGACTATTAAAGGGATGGAATTACTTATTTTACTTTAAATTAAAGTTAAATTTGAGTAACCCTACGTGGCTAGCAATAGCCAGTTGGGAAGCTCAAGTTCTCAACATTAGTATTAAGTTCCAACTTTCGGCAGTACAGAGAAGATACGAGACATCTTTTTAGCATAATTTTCTGTTTACATATAGCCTGTGGTAAGAAATCTTGAAGAATTTGACAGGAGATATGAATGTTAGCCAGTTAAATCTGTTTTTATAAAATTAAAAAGGATAGTAAGCAACTGTCTACGTCTATTATCTCCAAACCAAGGATTATTGTTTCTTTGGAAGTATGTTGTTGTTAGGTGCCGTCGAGTCGGTATCCAACTCATAGCGACCCTCATAGGGTTTTCAATGGCTGACTGTTTCGGGATTGCCTTGGGAGTGGATTGCCAGGTCCTTCTCCCATTTTTGCAGTGCTGGGAATTGAACTCAGGATCTCAGAGACTGCAGCGCAGCGCTCTACCAACTGAGCTAAATCCCAGCCTTTGGAAGTATACTTGACAGTAACTTTTACTATTGTTCTCACTGGGCAGAGGGCAGGAAGTTCATCAGATCTGGAGAACTGTATTTTCTACTACCCAGAGTCAACTGGTATCTTTTGGATAAATACTACAGGTTAGCCGAATGTGGTGGTACATGTCTGTAATCCCAGCAAGTTGAGAGGCAGAGGCAGGAGGATCATGAGCTCGAGGCCAGAAGAAGCCTGTGTTACTTAGCAAGACTCTGTCTCAAAATAAAAAGTAATAAATAAATAAATAAATAAATATTTAAAAAGGGGTGGGGTGCATCTCAGGGGTAGAGGACTTATGAAACATGCATGAGCTCCTAGGTTCAACCCCCAGTACTGAAAAGAAGAAGAAGAAGAAGAAGAAGAAGAAGAAGAAGAAGAAGAAGAAGAAGAAGAGGAGGAGGAGGAGGAGGAGGAGGAGGAGGAGGA
>VMDO01034995.1:0-16480 GCA_007922755.1 Pedetes capensis
TTTTTTTTTTTTTTTTTTTTTTTAAGAAATTTTTAATGTACATCATAATGTGATCCATTTTGACATGCTTTTCATTGTGACAATTGTCATATATGCAATTTGATAAACATTATTCATATAGGATACCCCTTACCCTCCCCTATGCTTCCCCCCTCCCCCCTTCCCATCTAAGTTTCCCATCTAAGTCTTCTCTATCTTTCACTTAGTAGTATTTTTCTATATGTCCTTGGGTTCCAGTTCTGTTTAAGATAGAAACTCTTCCTGTAGTGATCTTTGTTTTTATCTTGTTAGAACAATTACATGCGATTTCTAGTCCATTTATATCGACATCATTCTTATCTTCCCTCCCCCCCTTTTATTATGATCCGACCTTTGAGTAGGATTTTTCCTTCTTTTAATTTTGAATCAGCTCCCTCATATGAGTGAGAACATGTGTTGTTTCTCTTTCTGAGCTCATGTTCATTCACTTAAAATAATTTTCTCTAATTCCTTGGCTCCAGTCTATATGTTGTTGTTGTTAGGTGCTGTCGAGTCGGTATCCGACTTATAGCGACCCTCTGTACAACAGGGGAAACACTATTGTCAGTGCTTCTCTGCTGTTCATAGGGTTTTCAATGGCAGATGGATTTTTGGGAGGGGGTTGCCAGGTCCTTCTCCCAAGCCTACAGCTTCTAGTGTTCTCAGGCGGTCTCCCATCCAGGTATTAACCAGGCCTGACCCTGCTTAGCTTCCGAGATCTGACAGGATTGGATGCCACAGGGCTATAGCTGCAGTCTATATACTAAACCCCAAATAGCCATTTTGCTGAGTAAGTTGATTGATGACTTACAAAGGGATGCAAAACTAGGTATAGGTGTTATTCTGGGGCTAGGAGCCCACCCATGTGCTGGGGACATGAGTCAATGCCCATTTCCCATCATTGGGGGTCAGAATCTTATCTAGCAATATTAAGGGTAAGAACTATGGGTTTTTTAAAAAAGTAATTGGATACTCATGCAATCAGATAAGCTATTCTGTAGTGATTCCAAGTCTTAATGCCCAGGCACAGCTGTAGGCAATTTATCTTGGCTGTAAACCAGGACACTGTTTGACACCTCAGGTTTCTAGATGTCTGTACAATGACTGAAAGTCTACTCTCTCCAGAGAAGGGGCCATCTATTTGGTGAAAATAGCCTTGTCTAGCTTATGAGTTATATTTTATAAATGTGTTCCCATGAGTCAGAGTCAGCCACCACCCCAGTGGCAGCAACTGTGCTCCCTGTCCCACAGAAGGGCAGAGTGTGGACATAAGAACCTTTTTTATCTCCTCAGGCAACATAGCAAAATTATTAAGGATGTGAAATTGATGTCAGGCCACCTATGTGTCTTGGACCTGTTAGATGACCCTGCAGAATCTTTTTCCTCCTCTAGAAAATGGGACTAATAATAATCCTTCCAGCAGGGCATGATGGCACACATGTGCAGTCCCAGCCATTGGAGAGGCGAAGGCTGCAGGAGCACTTGAGCCCAGAAGTTCAAGGCCCACCTGGACAACACATTGAGACCTCATCTCAAAAAAAAAAAAAAAAAAAAAAAAAAAAAAAAAAAAAAAAAAAAGATAGTAATAATAGAACAATAGTCCTACCAGCTTCATAGAGTATTTGTGGGATTAAACAAGGTAATGGATATGAAAGACTTGATATTGAGGCTGCAGACAAAAGCATTAGGGGAAATGTTCTATAAAGTTAGTTATTATTTTTCTCTTAAATGATTGGGTTTTCCCATGAAAAGACTTGGGGAAGATTTTTCCCTACAGATTGGCCCAGAACGAAATATTTCTGTTGACTCAGTTTTTATCACTGCAATGAAGAATTTTTTAAAAAGTTATTTAGCTTGGGTGTTTCTTCCTTCCTTCTTTTCTTTTCTTTTCTCTCTTTCTTTCTTTCCTTTCTTTCTTCCTTTCTTCCATTTTTTTGGTAGAAAGGCCATAGATGAACCTTACTTTCTGGGTTGGCCTAGGTCTTTGAGAGATTGAACACTCCTGAAAGTATGGGGAGATCCCTGCCATACAGAGTACTGGGAGCGTGCTACCAGCCACCCACCAGCATTTGCCACGGTGCTGAGGGGAGTGTGACTAGAGGCAGGCTTGACTATATACTGAGGGGAGAAAATTGTCGTTCTCTGGAATATATTGTGAAATACGAAGGTGTTTGGTAACATCTGCCAGAAGTATTTCTATTCCCATCTGATTAACCACAGTGATTCACAAGTTTCCACTATTTGTCTAAAAATAAGCAGAGTTTCCTCATCACCTCCCTCAAGGGTCTGCTCTCTGGTGATCCAAATTCTTGGCATCATTGAAGTCATTTTTCTGACCTCTTATCTTCAAGACACTGGAAGAATTTGCCATCATCTCTAAGCTTTGTGGAACTAACATTCCAGGGGAGCGGGAGCATTAAGATGCAGGTCCTGGGTGAAAAACACAGGAGCATGTGAGGATCTTCCATGGCAAATTTTCAGGTTGAGCAAAAGCATTTTTTCCAACATTTTTCTGGTATGTTGTTAGCCTTGTGTGCAAATCCTTTGCTAAACATCATATGGTTTATAGGAGGAAAGTTTCCTGGCCCATAATCTTGGGGAATCTACCATCAAATTGGGAAAATCGAGCTTTCTAAATGGGAAAGGCTATATGCAGATGTGCCAGCTAAGGTGCAGTGTGAAGACGAGATCAGGACTCTATCAGACATCTCAAGTTCAGGTTCTGGCTCACCTCTCTAGCCTTGGCTTCCTTAACTTCCCCACCTTGCCCCCAGAGATCCCTAGTAATAGCATGTAGTGGACATGCCCAGGATGGAAAGCCCAGGCCTGAGAAGTTGGGTAAGTGCCTGAAAGGTGTCACATGGATCCTGGTTATTAACATCTGTGCAGCTCTACTCCCACCGCCCACCACTATCCCCACCTTTGCTTTCTTCTCTGGGGAGCTTTGTGCTCTCATTCATGGAGTCATTTCCCAGTGGAGGTGCAGAGGTGCAGGAAATCCCGTGATTTTTCTCACTGGGCTTGGCTGAAAGTCTGTGTATGTGTCTGTCTGTCTGTCTGTCTGTCTGTCTGTCTGTCTGTCTCTCTCTCTCTCTCTCTCTCTCTCTCTCTCTCTCTCTCTCTCTCTCTGTCATTTTTCTATCTTGGTAGCTTATACAAAAGAGAAGTAATAAATATTTTTCAAAAATAGAAGTCATTAGGGCTCAGTGACTTGCCCTGACAGGGGATGGATCTTCAAAGAAATGATTGTTAAAGACCCCCAGAGAATTTCTGGGGTAACTCCATGTAATAAGCATTGTTCTAGAACTTTCACATAGGTTACATCGTTGAGGTATGGCAATATAATCCCCATTTAACAGATAAGGAAATGAGTCCGCCCAGCAGACTCAAGATTCAGGTTCAGAACTGCCTCACTTTCTACCTGAGCATCGGGAAGAAAGGGGCTGGGGCAGGGGGCTCCACTCAGCATCTCAGATCACAACATGGAAGCACCAACTACTTCTTCTATATTATAAACCACCATATATAGATCAGATGCACACAGAGCCACACCTTGAGGGCAAGTCATAGAAGAAAAAATATGTATTTCAAGTCATTCTAGACACATTGATAGAGATTTCAATAGTTGGTTTCTTGTCATATTAAAAGCATACTGCTGGAGATGTACCCGAGTGGTAGAGCACATGCTTAGCATGCACAAAGTGTGGTGTTTCATATACAACACCACAAAAAAGAAGAAAAACACACTTTTTTTAAAACTACAGTTTGATCTACCTCTGATCTCATCCCATGACATTAGACCTTTAAACCAGTTCTCAGTTCTCCCTCTACTGACCATTCTTTTGCTTCTTCACAATAAGCTCATTTTAGGGGGCTTTGCTTTTACTCATAGGCCCCTCTCCTTTTTCCCACCCTGATAGAAAAGCAAATATAGTTTTAAAAGTCAAGCTCTTTTCTGTTTTTGTTTTTCCCCTGAAATTAACTGCTAGTTTTTTTGGGTTTTTTTTTTTTTTTTTTTTTTTTTTTTTTTTTTTTTTTTTTTTTTTTTTTTTTTTTTTTTTTTTTTTTCCCCTCATCAGATAGATTTTATAGAAGTTTTTTTAAAGCACATTATTTAGGGAATTTCCTTTCTTGACGTCTTTTGGTTTTCTGGAAGAGGGCTGTGCTTCTGCCCCAGGGGAGCCTTGGTTATGCCATCTTGCCTCTAAATCAGTCTGTCCCTGTCAGTGGCTATGACCTCTCAGCCCCTGTGGTTCCCTTCTCACTACAGAATCTTCTTTTCCCAGCCCAAAGGAATTTGGGTCCAAGAATAAATTACATATATCCAACTCAGGCATCTTGCATTATGTCTAAAAGGTGGGACAAAGGCAGTCACATGGGTCAACCCAGTGCTGCCTCTTACCAACGTGACCCCAAGCAAGTTACCTTTTCTGAGCCCCAGTTTTCTCATATATTTTAAAAAATGGGTTGATGATGCCAAATGTTAGCATGGTTGATGTGGTCAGGATTCCTGTCTTTCAGGCATAAAATGGCAGTGGACACCTGGCAAATGCATTCTTTCCTTTTAGCCAGAGCATTACTCCCAAATCCCTACTTGGCTTAATGACCTGGGACAGGCCATCTTGGAGCCATGATCACTGCTTGAGACTTAGATTAGAGCTGGGCGAGTGAATGCTTAGAATCTCAACACTTGGGAAGCAGAGGAAGAGAATCTTATGTCTGAGGTGAGAGGCAGCCTGTGCAACTCAGAGAGACTCTGTCCCAAGATAGAAACATTAAAAAGGGGGCTACAGGAGCAGCTTGTGGTCAAACTTGCCTAGCATTCATAAGGCCTTGGGTTCAAACTGCCCTCCACCAGTACTTGGGGAAAAATAAAAGAGAGATTAGAGCCAGGCATGGTGGCACTCACCTGTAATCCCAGAATTTGAGAAGCAAAGGCAGGAGGGTTTGAGGCCAGCCTGGGTTACATAGTGAGGCCCACACAGTACCAAGGTACCAAAAAAGTACCAGAAAAGTACCATAAAAGAAGATGGAAAAGAAGGAGGAAAAGGAAGATGAGGAGGGGGAGGGGGAGGGGGAGGCGGTGGCAGCAGCCGGGGCAGCAGCGAGGAGGAGATAACAAAGACTTAATGTTAGAATGGCAGTTGTTGACCAGAGGCCCTGCAAGGGACATTTGGCAATGTCTGGAGACATTTTTGGCTGTCATAATTGGAGGGCAGTACTAATGACATCTAACACATAGATACTGTGGATGGCATTAAACATCCTAAATGCCCAGGACAATCTCATAGCAAAGTGCCTGGCCCCAGATGTCAGTTTGGCCCCAATGTGCTAAGGCCAAGAAACCCTGGACAAGATGGGGACTGAAGAGCCTGTTCTTGTCCTCTTGCCAACAGCCCAAATTCCATGTGGCCTTCCGGCATCTGGGAGAGGAAGTGTCATTCTGTCAACATTCTTGAAAGTCTTTAGCCTAGTGGAGAGGACAGTAAGGTAGTCATCAATCCAGGTGCCAGAGGCTATGATCAAGGCATTCCACCTGAGGGGGAATGGCTAGGAGTGGCCCTTCAAAATTCCATAACTGCCAGAGATGCTCACTGTCACTGATATTATTCAGCACTGTTCTTGAGATGCTAGCCAATATAATCAGACAAGAGAAATGAACCAGAAATATAAATATTGAAAAGGAAGAGATGGAATGATCATTCAGACAATTTGAAAAATCCAGAAGATTCGACCAGAAAACTCTTTCACACAAATAAAGGAAATTCAGTATAGTTGCAGGGCAAAAGAATGAGAAATTGAAGCCAATAGCATATACATATGCAACCAGATAGAAGACATATGGGAGGAATGACCCCCATTTATGATAGGGATTTAAAATACAGGATAATAACTTGGATTATTTAGAAATGGATTCAGGTACAATTAATATATAAACATTAAACAACGGTGCTTTAAATAAGATACAAGGTTCTCTCTTTTCCGTGTGAAAGTTACGTGACCATTTCTCATACTTGGGTCTTGTCTTTATGGTCAAAGGTGGTGGCTAAGACCAGGACATTCGGACACAGGAGAGAGGAAGGAAAGAGGAAGAAGAGGAATGCCCTTTCTTTTACACTTCTACACATCTAATTGGCTGGAACTTAGTCACATAACCATACCCAGCTCCAAGGGAGGCTTTTAATTCTAGTTTTTAGGTACATGGCTAAAAAAGAAAAAAGAAATCAATGCATTCTCTTACTAAGGGAGGAAATAGAGATGAATATTGGGATAACCAACAATCTACCATACAAGGTAATAAGAAATGTACAAGATCTAGATGAGAGAAATATTAAAATCCTCCTAAGGGACATAGATACTGCTTGAGCAAAATGAAAGAAAAACAGCATTATTGGATAGGAAGACTCAACATCATAAAAATATCAATTCTCCCTGAGTTAATATGTAACTTTGAACATGTTCCCAATAAAAATCTGCATCAGAGTTTTTTTTTAAACTACACAAGTGATTCTAAAGTTTATGCAGAAAAATAAGCAAAAATGGCCAAGATATTTTGAGAAAAAAGAAGGGGCCAGCACTTCTTGTTGTTAAAAATACTATAAACTTATAATAATCAAAAAGTGTTGTATAGAGTAGTGTTATAGAATAAGTGGTAAAGAAAAACTTCCAAGTGCATGTGGGGATTTAATAGGCATATTTGATAAAGGTGGTATTTCAGTCAGTAAGGAAATGATGAACTGTTTAACATCTGGAATTTTTTTCCAGGTATTTATGGCGGTATACCTCACACCTTTAATCAGAACAAGTTCTAAATACATCAGACTTCTGCTTGTAAAATGAAAGCGAAAGTATTAAGAGAAACCTTGGAAGAATGCTTTTTATAACTTTGAAATGGATAAAAACAAACTTTAAAATTAAGATATGCAACCCCCAAACCATAAAATTAACATCAATTCAATTACATAAAAATAAATAATACTAGGAAAACCATCATAAGCCATGTCAAAAGTCAAACAAGAAATGGAGAAAAGCGTTTGCAGTTCTTACCCTGAAAAAAGTTTGTTTCCTAATATAGAAAGAGCTCATAAAATCAATTTTGAAAACCACAAAAGGAAAATAGCAAGAGATAATCCACAAAAAATATGATGACCTTTTAACTATATAAGAGAATGTTCAAACTTGCAGAGAAATTTAAGAATACACTAAGATACTGTTTTTTAACCTAACATACTGCCGAAACTTAGTGACATCCTGTATTTTCAAGAATGAGAAGGAGACACTATCATATATTGCGGATGGACGAATAAATTTTTCAACCTCTAAGGAGGGCAGTTTGGCAACATCCATCAAAATTCACATTCTTGTATCTAATTTAGAATTTTCTAGGAAATGCATATAATTCCTTGACATATATGCAAAATGTCATGTGCAATGTTTTTCATGGCAACACTGTAATAACATAATATTAGAAGCATACTAAAAGTCTCCTAAGAAAAATCATGAGGCATCATCTAACCATAAAGAGAGAATTAGGAGGCTCTTTATGTGGCAAGACAGAAATATCACCAATACATAGCAGTTGAAAAAGATAAGGCCCCAATGAGCATATGTAGTAAGTCCTCATACTGTTAAAAGTGGGGAAATGAACATGTATTCATACTTTCTTATTTATGTATAAAATATGCCTGAATTGATACCCAGGGGTGATTTTTTCGGGGGTTGCCCTTAAGAGAAAGGACCATCTAGGGAATAGATGGAGAAAGGAAAATTATTACTGTCTGTCTTATATACTTTTGTGTTTTTTTAACATGTGAATGGATGACCTATTTAAAAAGAAAAACGAAAGACATTATTAATAGATTCATTGAATAAGTAAAAGTTAGTCACATGGGCGTATATGGAGGGAAAAGAGTTTCACTGGATTTTTAAAATCTCCTCTATTTAAAAAAAACCTATACCTTGATAAAAATGTCCCAGGCCTCATAAGTGCTCTTGTATTTGAGGGCTGAGTAGACAGGGAATAATATCTAGGCAGTTGTCTCTGCAAAGCTGTCAGTCAATAAGATAGCAGAGTACCTACTATGTGGCAGGCCACGTCCTGAGCACCTGTGAGCTTTCACGGGGGAAAGACCCCCTGACCTCGCCTTGTCCTGAAGCTTGGACCTCAGAGTATGCCCTGGTCACCACTGGTCCACTCTCCTCCCCTGGGAGGCCAGGGGAATCTACTGAACAGGCAGCACTAAAAACCTACAGATGAGAGACTCCTGGGGCAGGAACAGGAAGTAGGATGTTAGCAAGAGAGGAAAACAATGGAGGAACCACCCCACTGCGTCTGCTGTGGCCATATGGCAGTGGCCCTCTCTCCTCCCAGCAGCCCTCACCCCAACCTCACAGGAAAGAACATTCTCGCCCTCCCTTCCTGGTTTCCCTGTGTGCCCTGCTGAAGCCTCATCTGTGAACTGCTCGCCCTGAGAGTCTGCAACCAGACAGTTTGTCTCAGAGGAGTGAGAACTTCCCTTTTAAATGCAACTGAAGACCCCCCAGAGGAATAAAGTTCTAGTAATCGCCTTTCTGATTCCCAGGGGTCTTTTGAGCTGCCCAAACCTTTTCTGTCCCAAAAGAAAAGGAATAAAAGTCACCTCCATGGGTTTTGGGTTTTGTAGAGTTTTCGAGAAATTTACATGGCCTAGGGGGAATTGAGGGGTGGGATTTAGCTCAGTTGGTAGAGCACTGCTCTGCAGTGTCTGAGGTCTCAAGTTCAATTCCCAGCACCGCAAAATGGGAGAAGGACGTGGCAACCCACTCACAAGGCAATCCCGAAACAGTCAGCCATTGAAAACCCTATGAGGGTCGCTATGAGTCAGACTCACTCAACGGTACCTAACAACAACAACAGGGGGAATTGAAGGAAGTGACCAGAGGCAGGATTTCAGGCATCAGAGGCAGGAGCATGGGGAGAGGTGTTTTGGCCTGGGACCCCCCCAAATCACAGCTGAGGGCAGCTGCACTGCCTGCAGGATATGTTTGACCTGCTGGTGTTCACATGGGACCACAGGCGGGGGCTTTGTCTTCTCCACTGGGAAGCAAGGGCAGGCAGCAGAGGGAGGGATGACGTACATCCCAGGCCAGTACAAGCGAGGGTGAAGAAGAGCAGAAGATAGGAAGAAAAGAAGTGGCTACCTTCCCTCCCTGCACAGGAGGAAGCAGGAGCAGAGGGACATGCTGTGTCCTGGGCCACCACTGCTCCACCTTGCAACCTGCGTCAGAGCAGGGATCAGGTTCAGGCTGGCTTGGAATCTTTGGACTGCATTCCATTCATACAAAAATCAGTAACACAACCTTCTTATGGCACAATATAGGCTTTCAAAATGAGTTTGTGAACTAGCCCTTGGGACATTTTAGCAAATTGGGGGTGGTGGCCAGCACTGGAAGACAACCCATATTAAGGCCAAAGGGCAGAAGAAGGCAGCACAGGGGTGAGACCCCGGGTTTTGGAGCAGATTTTTGGTTACCTCTGAGAATCACATACCTTCTCCTTATTCCCATATGCTTATATTTGAAAGGATTATGCTTATATGCTTATATTTGTAAGGGCAGACTGTGCCCTTCCTGACTCACAGCGAGACTCAAAGTGAAGGTGGAGCTTTGTAAATCATAAGGTGCTCTCATGAGTCAAATCACATAAAGTAGCTACTTCTGTAATTAGTGTTGCCGTTATGATCTTCGTGCCTGCGATGTGAAAGGTGACTCTGGATACTAGAGCATGGAGGGGCACAGGACTTAGCCAGATCCCCCTGGTCAGCCTCCTAGTGATAGAACAATGCACATGGACAGACAGGACACTTAGTTCCCTCCCAGCCAGACTCTTCATGAAGGAGGTGAAGGGAGTGATGTCAGAGACCTTCAACTTTCACACAGTAGTCCTTCAAATAAGCCTACAAATGAACAGAGTGTATCATCCTAATTTCACAAATAGGGGACCAGCCCAACCAGGTGACTTTACCAGGGCTACGCCATACCCAGTGATGAAACCCGGCAGCCTGGATCCCGGCCCAGCATTCATCCCTACGTTCCCACTTTCCAGCCACAGCCGAGCCTTCATCATCTACAGTGCCTGTGTGGGGATCATGGGGCCCAGCCTCAGTGCCTCGGTTTGGTTGGGCTCACTGTTCTTTCTGTAATTCATAAGTATTTGCTTAGAGCAGCACATTTTATGAGCTTGCTTCTTTCTCAAGGAGCCCCAGCTATCAGCAAAATAAGGTCATGGATGTGAGACTGGCAGGTCCCAAAGTGCTTCCTGTCCCTCCTCTACTCAGGCTCTGGTACTGTCTGAGGTTCAAGCCCTGATACCAGCAGGCTCTTGAGCAAGGTCCTTCCTGGTCTCTGCCTGCAGGTGAACGGGCCTTCTCTGCAAGACCCCGCAGCCCAGAGGGACTGCTAAGGAAGGCCCATGATGAGAATCTCCATCCAGATAGTCTGGATTCTTCTACTGGGCCAGGCCTGAGGTTTCTAGGCTTGGATGGTAGGGGAATTCTTACCTGGAACCCCAGGTCTAAAAGAAGATCATACGTAGAACCCCAAAGTGTAAACTAGGCCATAAGGGAGCCCCACTGGTTGAGGCCTGCACTGCCCCATGTTTATTATCTCCTACACAGAACCATCTGCCTGCAACCATAGCCCTGTGGCATCCAAAGCCCTGTGGCATCCGATCCTGTCAGATCTCGGAAGCTAAGCAGGGTCGAGCCTGGTTAGTGCTTAGATGGGAAACCGTCTGGGAATACCAGGTGCTGTAGGCTTGGGAGACAGACCCAGAAACCTACTCCCAAAAATCAGTCTGTCATTGAAAACCCTATGAATAGCAGAGAAGCACTGACAATAGTGTTTCCTTTGTTGTACGTAGGGTCACTATGAGTCAGATAGCAACTCAAGGGCACCTAACAACAACAACAACAACACAGAACCATCTAGGCCCTGTAGGTCCAGGTTATTGCAACCTACGTGCTTTCCTTCCTGCCCTAAGCCCTTCCTCTGTGTAGCCTGCTCCCCTCTAGAAGACTGATCTTGCCCACACATCATGCTCCTGCAGGAAGGGACCCCATTACCCTCAGTAAGGCCTCTTCCTGGCATTTGAGGCTCTTTGAAGTTGATTCTAATATGGCTATCTTCCCTCACCATTCTCTGGGACCCAATTCTCTGATCTCCTCACCATCTTTTGCACCTACCTCCCTTCTTTCCAACCTCATCTCTCCGTCGTCTATCTAAACATTAAGCTCTATCCAAGCCTGAGAGCCATTAATCTCTGGAAGCCCTCACTGCCTCCAACAGCTGTCTGTGTCTTCCCCTCTGAAACCCAATGGCTCACATACTCAGCACCCTATACAGCAGCACCTGATTCTTAGGTGGTTTTATCTCCTTCATTAATGTCAATATGTATCACGCGGGTCCCCTTAGCTGGCTAACTCGTAAAGGATAGGGAATAAGCTGCTTCTGTCTTTCTCAGAAGGGTCTAAATAATATGAACTTCAGTTCATAGTAGGCCTCGATAACTTTGGTTGTTGTTAGTCTCTTCCAAGTCGGGTCTGCGTCATAGCGACCCTCAGGGTTTTCAATGGCTGATTGTTTCCAGATTGCTTTGGGAGTGGACTGCCATGTATTTCTCCCATTCTTGCACTGCTGGGGATCAAACCGGGGTCTTCAGAGGGTGCACAGTAGCACTCTACCAACAGAGCTAAACCTCTTTGATAACTAGTTATTGCTTATAATTTAAACTTTTTTTTTTAGTACTGGAGCTCAAACCTAGGGTCTTCCACACTCTAGGCAAGTACTCTACCACTGAGCTACATCCCCAGCCCAAACTTAGCAATCTTGATACCTTTCTGGGGTTATGGTAGCTCCTCCCTCCAGCTGAGGATATAAAGGATCCTTTGAGAGCTAAGTAACTGAAAGACCCTGGACTGATGTTGGTTTGGGTCAGTTTAAACCTCATCTAGGACTTCCTCTTCCAGAGATTTCCCTAGGATGAGAGCATCACTCCAACTCAAGAAGATCCTATTGGGATAAATGAGACATTAACCATTTGGTCTTGGCCTGTCTTAAAGGGATTTGAAACTGGACAACATCCTTCTAGATGCAGAAGGTCACTGCAAGCTGGCTGATTTTGGGATGTGCAAGGAGGGGATTCTGAATGGCGTGACAACCACCACGTTCTGCGGGACTCCTGACTACATAGCTCCTGAGGTAAGGTGATGAGGTAGAGCACCACCTCATCCTGGTGCCTGGGCTGAGGGGAGGGTCTGGCAACATTCCCTGGGGTCATCTAGTGTTCCTGGGAGAAGGCTCTGAAAAACCAGGATGATTCCAGGAAGGAGAAACAAATATAAAAGATTTGCTCATTTCTCCATAAGGATGGGGTGGTGATGGGAAAAGAGTGGGTAAACCTAGAGTAGCAAACTATTCTCCATGTCTGGGCAAGTCATCACTGAGTATCACTCTCTTATCTTAGTCCAGAACCTCCCACTGGGAGGGATTAAGAGAAATTTGTTGACTTCCATCATTTTCACTTCTTCCTAATCAGAATAAAGATACACCATCAAAAAAAGCAACAATTACCTTCATCGGCTATAATTTACCTCCAGTGAAACAAAGAATTGTTAGCCATTTCCTCTGTGGTGGCACTTCTATATAGTGGCCACACAGGATGGGGCAAGAAGAGGACCTTATAAACAGATCAAAGATGCTCATTTTGAGTCTCACCAACAGATTGCCTTGCAGGAAAGTTGTTTGGATGTTTTGCTCATCACGAAGTGTTTGTCTGCTGAGTTCCTCCAGATCAGTCTTGCCCAAACTGAGAGATGCTGACTGTGGATGATTCAGATTTAAGCCACAGCCCATCATAGATACTCAACCAAAATGATCTTGATGGTTCTGGGAAAGCAAGAACCAGTCCCATTATGGTTCCCATGGTGGAGAGCGGTGAACACATTTGGAGTTCATTTCCTTTGAATGGGCATTGTTGGATCATCTGCTACATTCAAAGCAATGTGGGGTCAAAGAGTTGACTGAGATACTGGTGCCTCTGCTAAGGAACTTTGGTCTAGAGGGAGTGCCAGATAAATGAACAAGTAATAAGCAGAATAAATAGGTACATAAGATGACATGATACCCCCAGGGATCAGGGAAAGCTTCTTGGAACACCTGGGGTGGGAATTGAGTTGTAAAAAACAAAGATTTCTTTTGGCTATAGGGGTGAGGAGGGGATCCTGAGAACAAGGAGGATCAGAGGAAAGCAGGGTAGGGAAGGAGGTTCCATGTCCCTGGGCTCCGAATCCTTTCAAGCCTAGGTCAGTGTTTCTAATCTGAGTACTCCCAGGAAGTAGCACGCACATCAGGGTCTTAGTAAAGGCTTTTTGAATATATGAATGAGAACTTGTGACATTTCAATCCTGAGCCAAGAGTCAAAAACATTGTGGCATTTTTCAGGAGTATTAAATAGTGCTGCTAGAACAAAGAGTTTCTTGTGACTAAGATTACAATAAAGGACCCGGGAGTATGGCCTTGATCCTGTAGGATCGATACACCCATTTATGGTTCACCATACATGTCCTAGGAAGAAGGCAGGCCACAGCAGTGCAGATGAGCAGGCAGAGAGTAAAGGATGGACCACTTAGAGTCTTTCCACAGACCAGACAACACATGGGGGGCCCCAGAGGCAGCCTAGCACTGAGGATGGGGAGTGGTAATAGGTCAGTTCTCTTTAGAGCCTTTATCTTCTAAAAGATCTGAGCAGGAGCAATCTCAGTCGCTATTAGGGTGTCCCCCTAGATAGAACACTAGGATCTGAACCTTCAAGGAGAAATAAGTGAAAATTAGGACTTCCCACTGGGACCTGCTTTTCTGGTCTTCCTCATTCATTCTCTATCATGCAAATGCTGTTTCCAGTTCCTCTGTGAGCTCTTGCCAGAGTCAAAGGGTTGAGAGCCAATGCAATAGTTAAGGACCGGGCCCAAGGCAAACATCCACTTCAGAACACTGCACCCTCTCTGCTTCCATGCAGAGCAATCCACTGGCAACATTCTAGTTTGGCCATGGTCTGTCTTATGTCCTGCCCTGTCTTCTGTGCTCACTGTGCAGGATCTCCCTGACACCAGAAATGGCAACCACTATTCTCATGGCAGGCATATAACAGCTGGTAAAGAAACGTGTTGCTGCCTTTGCCAAGAGCTAGTGGGAAGATTAAATGAAGTTAGGCCTCTAAAGCACTTCGCCCAGTGCCCATCCCGCAGTGCTGGCTGAGTGGTGGCTCCCTCCCCTCTGATTCTCTTTGTTGGATTATGTAATAGGGTAGGAAAGGCAGTCCTGAGAATTGGACTTGAGGCCAGACTGGACCAAAATGCCCCCACGCACCCTCAATGAAGTCATGAAATGTTTTTGAGCCTTAGGTTCCTCATCTTTCTGATGGGAATCATAATGCCTGCCCTACCCATCTCAGCAAGCTGTTTTGAGAACCTAATGGGATTAAAGCATGGGAATGTTTCAGAAGGCCTAAGCCTCTATTCAAACAGGAGAGGCTAACCCTGAAACCAGAGCCATCTTCTGTGGCATCAGCTCTGCCCAAGTCTTCTCTTCCCACCATGCGCCCTTGGCTGACCTCCCTGGCACCCCCTCTCCTTTCTCCACGCCTGGCCCCTACTCCACAGGAAATGGCCACCAGGCATGGACAACACCTGACGCCATCAGGCTCAATGCCCATCCTTCTGTCCTACCCCACTCTGACCCACCCTGCCCTACTTGAGAGGCTGGCTGCCACTCCAGATGCCCTCCCATGGCGTGCGAAGCCTTCCCTTCCTCTCAGCTCCATTGCTGACAAAGTGGTTAGGATGCAGATAATTAGGGCCCAACCTAAAGGGAGTTTTACAAGATGCCACCCAAAACAAGAAGGCTCTGCAGGGGATCTGGGAAGGATGGCGAGGGTCACTCTGCGGTTTGCACTGCACCATCCAGTCTGAGCACACACAGCCACCTGGAGGCCTTCTTACCATGCCACAGGGGCACAGACCTCAACTTTCCCAACTCTCTGAGGCTAGCGGGTGGCCACCATAGCACCTAAAGCCCCCTGAGCCCAGGAGTTAATGTGGTACAGCCAGCAAGATCCACACAGTGGTGGATACGTAACGTTGGCCATCTTCTGAGTGTTGGAATGGGATAGTCACAGTAGTGGGTTCAGAAAAATGGCAGAGCCCTTACTCTCTCGCTCTTTAGAGTTGACCATGAAAAAACTAAAAGTGCAGTAGTGCATGGGAGATGCCTTCAAACCTTAGGAACACATGGGGTCTTAGGATGTCAGAGAATAGGAAAAAGAAATGGGGAAATCTGGTAAAGCTTTCTGGAATAGATAGGGGATATCCATTATCTTGATGAACAGAAACAGGTGGTACTAGTGAGCGCTAGTGAGGCAGGTTGGATACTGGCTCTCATAAGGTTGAAGGAGAAGCCAGCTATGGCTTTGGAACAGAGTAGAATCACTGGCATCTTGGGACAGTGGCACCTACAGCTCTGACCTTGCAAGTGTCCTGCACTACCCTATGAATAGCAGATAAGCACCGACAATGTTGTTTCGCCTGTTGTATGTAGGGTTGCTATGAGCTGGACACCAATTCAATGGCACCTAACAACAACAACAATGACAACAGCTCTACGATCCTATGCATTTGGCCAGAGGGAAAAAGAGAGACAAAGAGAGTATTGCTAAGACTGACGACCACATCAGACAGTCAAAGAGCTGGCTCTAGCAATAGGGAGAACATTCATTCATGAGGTAGCCTTAGAGAACAGGAAGAGGCCTGGGGCTGTACAGAGGCAGGTAAATGAAGGGTTCATCAGTGAGTCTTAGGGAAATCATGGGGCTATGCAAGAGCATAGTGGTCCTTTGTGGGTAGAATGTAAAGGGTGGTGAAGCTTCTTTTTTATCCTTTGCTTGAGGAGCACTGGGTTCAGGTAAATTCAACATTGTTGCTGTATGGTGAAAACTGAGATTCTGCTGGCCTTTCCCCTGGGAAGTGAGCATGGCATGAGATACATGTGACGGGAAGTCTGAGCTCCCCCCACGACTCATCACTTCCAGCTTGCTATGTCTCACACATTTGGCATCTTGCTCCGTGGCCCTGATTTTAGTGTCAGAATGTCAAAATGTGCATATATATATATATATATATATATATATATATATATATATATATGGCCTGCAGCTATAGCCCTGTGGCATCCGATCCCGTCAGATCTCGGAAGCTAAGCAGGGTTGGGCCTGGTTAGTACCTGGATGGGAGACCGCCTGGGAACACCAGAAGCTGTAGGCTTGGGAGAAGGACCTGGCAACCCCCTCCCAGGAATCAATCTGCCATTGAAAACCCTATGAACAGCAGAGAAGCACTGACAATAGTGTTTCCCCTGTTGTACAGAGGGTCGC
>VMDO01034996.1:0-16471 GCA_007922755.1 Pedetes capensis
GTTTTAGCTCTTGCATTTGTCTTTGACTTGTTCTGCATTATTTTATGGATGATAAGAGGTAATATTTTAGGTTAGTTTTTCCATTGTATGTATTCAATTGCCACCCATGTGCTTAATTGCATTGTTACATTTGTCAAAACTCAAACTACCCCAAATATTATGATTTATATATGTACTCTCAATTCTGTTCCATTGATCTATATACTAGTCTTATATATCTACCACACAGTCTTCTTTAATGTAAATTTATGTTTGAAGTTGGCTACTAAAATTCCTGCAATTTAATTCTTAACTTTCCAATTTCTTTTAGCTAATCTAGGTCATTCTTTCCACATATTTTTGATATAGCTTATTAAATTCTGTAAAACAATAACATAAACACTGGCAACAAAAACAAAAATAGACAATTGAGATTACATCAAATAAAAAGGCTTCTATGCTACAAGGGAAACAATTACCAGAATAAAGAGGCAACTTACCAAATAGAAACTATTTTTCCACTATGCATCTGTCAAGGACTTAACATCCAGAATGCAGAAGAAACTTACATGATGCAATATTTTAAAAATCCCATTAAAAATAATCAAAAGATTTGACTAAACATTTTCCAAAAGAAGACATGTAAAGGAACAATGACCATGCAAGAAAATTTTCATTACCAAACATTACAGAATGGCAAGTCAAAACCCAATATGAATTATCAGCTCCCTTAGAATGTCCATCAGTGGATGAATGGATAAGAAAATGTGGCAAAGTTCCACACTAAATCACTATTTTCCCATAAAGTAGATTAAATCCTGTCATTTTTGACTACATGAATGGACCTGAATGATCCCATGGTAAGTGAAATCAATTGGAGGACGTCATAATAAGCAAATGCCTCAGGACCTCATCTATGGAATCATAAAAGTTGATGTCATAGAAATTGAGAGTAAATAAGCATATGAAAACTCAGTTGGAAAAAAAATGATGAACGATATCAGCTAGATTTCCAATAGGACCAAGTAGAATTAAAAAACTAAACTTAAGAATTCAGGGTATCCCTGAAGGAGCAGAAATGTCCACCAGAGAATTAGGAAATTTATTTTATGACAGACTCAAGGAAAGTTTTTCAGAGATAATCCAGGATCTGGATACGTACACAACTGAAGCATTCAGAATGCCGCCCAGAGTGGACCAAAACAAATCTTCCCCATACATATTATTGTACAAATACTTGCATGGACACAAGAGAAGCAATTTTGAAAGCATCTAGGGAAAAAAACCCAACTAATGTTTAAAGGCAGCCCATTAAATAAGTGTGTGATTCTCCACATCAACATTGAAGGCTAGAAAGGCCTGGAAACAAAATTTATGTTCTGAAAATAAACAACTTCCAACCAAGAATACAATACCCAGCAAAGTTACCTTGGAAAATAGATGAGGAGTATAAGACATTCCATGATATTGACATGTTCAAATTATTTGCAACCACCAAACCAGCTTTACAGAGGATCCTCAATCAGGTAACACATACAGGTGAGTTAAGACATAGAAGATTGAAGAATTGAACAGTTAACAGGAGAGGAAGTCAAGAAAGCAATAAAGTAAGCATGAATCAAAAATCAGCAACAAGTAACAACCGGATACATAAAAATAGACAGTTCTCAATAATTACTATTAATGTAAATGGTCTTAACTCATGAATTAAGACACATGGACTGACCAATTGGATAAAAAAACATAAACCCTCTGTATGTGCCATGCAAGAGGCCCACCTAACCAAAAATACTCTAATAGATTGAGAATTAAGGGCTGGAAAACAATATACCAAGCAGGGGGGGAAAAAAAGCGATAGTCACAATACTAATATCAGAAAGATCAACCTTCAATCCAAAACTAATTAGAAGAGATAAAGAAGGAAACTACATATTACTAAAAGGAATGATCAAGCAGGAACAAATAATACTACTGAATATATACTCTCCAAATATGGGGGTACCTAGCTTCATAAAATAAACTTTACAGGAAATAAAAGAATATACAGATCTAGACACAATAATTATGGGAGATTTCAATACCCTACTTTCATCAAGAGATAGGTCATCAAAAGAGAAAATCACCAGAGACACAATGAGCTTAATCTGCACCTTAGACCAACTGGAACTCTAAGATATCTACAGAGCATTCGATTCATATCATGAGGAATACACATTCTTCTCAGCACCACACAGAACTTTTTCCAAAGTAGATCATATTCTAGTATACAAAAATTCCCTCAATTAATAAAAAAAGGTAGAAATTATCTCCTGTACCTTATCAGATCACAATGGTATAAAATTAGAACTCAAAAGCGAGAATAATATGAGAAATTTTACAAATTCATGGAGACTAAATAATACACTGCTGAATGATCAATGGGTTATTGAAGAAATTAAAATGGAAATAAATAGTCCCTGTAATTAAATGATGATGAAAACACATTCTACCATAACATATGGGATACAGCAAAGGCAGTTCTAAGAGGGAAGTTTGTAGCATTGAGTGCCTTCATCAATAAGGTAGTTGTTGTTAGGTGCCTTTGAGTTGATATCTGACTCATAGTGACCCTCATAGGGTTTTCAATGGCTGACTGTTTCGGGATTGCCTTGGGCGTGGATTGCCAGGCCCTTCTCCCATTTTTGCAGTGCTGGGAATTGAACTCAGGACCTCAGAGACTGCAGCGCAGCCCTCTACCAACTGAGCTAAACTCCAGCCCCAATAAGGTAGGGAAGAGCCAAATAAATGATCTAATGACACATTTCAAGCCACTAGAAAGCCAACAATAAATCAGTTCTAAAAGGAGCACTCAGAAATAAATTATCAAGATCAAGGCAGAGGTATCTCTATTAGAATCTAAAAAGATAATTCAAAGAATTAATGAGACTAAGAGCTGGTTCTTTGAAAAGATTAATAAAATAGACACTGCCTTGGCCAATCTCATCAAAAAGAAAAAACAAAAAACCAACATGAAAATTAGAGTTGAAAAGGGGATCATAACCACTGACTATAGTGAAATACAGAAAATCATCAGGGAATACTATGAGAAATTATATTCCCCAAAATACAAAAATGCAGAAGAAATGAATAAATTTATTAACACATAAGTTTTACTAAAATTAACCCCAGAGGACCAAAGTGACCTAAACAAACCCATTACATATGCTGAAATAGAAAAGGCAATAAAAAGTCTTCCAACAAAAAGAGCGCAGGACTTGATGGGTTCACAGCAGAATTCTACTAAACATTCAAAGAAGAATTAATATCTGTTTTCCTGAAATTATTTTAAAAAGTAGAAAAAGAGGGAACAGTCCCAAACTCATTTTATGAAGCTACCATCACCTTGCTACCTAAACCAGGAAAGGATACTTCTAAGATAGATAATCATAGACCCATTTCCCTTATGAACATAGATAAAAAAAAATTCTAAACAAAACCCTGGAAAAACTTAATTTAGCAACATATTAAAAAGATAGTTCACAATAACCAGGTAGAATTTATTCCACAGATACAAAGCTGGTTTAACATACAAAAATTGATTAATGTAATTTAGCATATCAAGAGGCTTCCAAATAAAAATTACGTGATCATATCAATTGATGCTGAAAAGGCCTTTGACAAAGTGCAACACCTTCTCATGAGAAAAACCCTGGAGAAGATATGCTTAACAGGAAAATACCTTAACATCGTAAAGGCCATCTATGACAGATATACACCAACATTATATTAAATGGAGAAAATTGAAACCATTTCCTCTAAGATCTGGAATAAGATAAGGATGTCCACTGTGTCCTATGTTTTTTAACATCATGATAGAAGTCCGCGTCAGGGCAAGACGTCTAGAGAAAGTAATCAATGGGATACAGACAGGCAAAGAAGAGGTCAAATTAGCCTTATTTGTGGATGACAGGATACTTTACCTAAAGGACCCCAAAATTTCCTCTAGAAAACTTTTAGAGGTAATTAACTCCTTCAGAAAAGTAGCAGGATACAAAATTAACACTCTAAAAACAGTAACCTTCCTTTACACCAACTATGAGCAGGAAGAGAATACAGGAAGAGAATACATCAGGAAGGAAATACAGATACAATCCTTTCACAATAGGCCACCAGAAAATTAAATACCTTGGAATCAATCTATCCAAAGACCCTGCATATCTACAAGGAAAATTTCAGAACATTAAAGAAACAAATCACACAGGATGCTAGAAAGTGGAAGGACCTCCCTTGCACGTGGATTGGGAGAATAAATATTGTAAAAATGGCTATAATACCCAAACAATCTATACATTTAATGCACTCCCCATTAAAATTCCACTGACAGACTTTACAGAAATAGAAAAAAAATGACCCAAAAATTCATATGGAAACACAAAAGATAATATATAACAAAAACACTCTTAAGCTGAAAAACTAATGCAGGTGGGATCACAATCCCTGACTTTAATCTATACTACAGGGCAATGGTAGCAAAAACAGCTTGGTACTGGCACAAAAATAGGCCTGAAACCAGTGGAACAGAATAGAGGACCCAGAGATACATAAACACATCTATAGCCATCTGAGTTTTGACAAAGGAGCAAAGTAGGAAAATTGGGAAAAGGATAGCCTATTCAATAAATGGTGCTGGGAACCTTGGATATCTGCTTGCAGAAAAATGAAAATTGACCCCTGACTCTCAGTATGCATAAGAGTTAACTCAAAATGGATAAAAGACTTCAATATAAAACCAGAAACTTTAAAATTGATAGAAGTAAAGATAGGCAATATGCTTCAACATGTAGGTATAGGAAAGCATTTCCTTAACAGGACTCTAATTGCTCAAGAAATTGCAACAAGAATAGATAACTGGGATTACATGAGATTAAAAATGTTCTGTTCAGCAATGGAATCAATCAACAGAGTCAAGGAAGTCCCCACTAAATGGGGAAAAAAAACTTTCCATTCTATACATTAGACAGAGGACTGATTTTCAGAATTTATAAAGAACTCAAGAAAGGAATACTCAAGAAAACAAATAACCCAATACACAAGTGGGCAAGGGAATTGAGCAGACAGTTCTCAAATGAAGAAGCTTTTCAGGCCATAAAACACATGAAAAAAATGCTTAACATCCCTAGCCACCAGGGAAATGCAAATCAAAACAACTCTGAGATTCCACTTTACCCCGGTAAGAATGGCCAAGATCTATAAAACAAATAACAAAAGTTGACAAGGCTGTGGAGAAGAAGGAACCCTCTTATACTGCTGGTAGAGCTGTAAGTTGGTTCAACAACTTTGGAAATCAATATAGAGATACCTTAGAAAACTAAAAATAGATCTACCTTGTGACCCTGCTATAATACCATTGGGAATATACCCAAAGGGAGATGAGGCATCATACCACAGAGACACCTGCATCTCCATGTTCAATGTAGCACTTTTCACAATAGCAAGGATATGGAATCAACCAAAGTGTACACCAACAGATAAATGGATAAAAAATTGCGGTACCTATACACAATGGACTACGACTCAGCAATCAAAAAATGAAATAATGTCATCTGTAGCAAAATGGATGGAATTGGAAAAATTATCTTAAGTGAATGAACACAAGGCCAAAAAGAGAAAATCCACATGTTGTCCCTCATATGTGGGAGCTGAATCAAACTTAAAAGGAGGAAAAAATCCTATACATAAATTGGAACATAATAAAAAGCTCATGTAAACTTAGCAGAGAAAGGACAATTTACGGAGTGGAAAGAAGGAGGGAGGGATCTAGCAAAAGGAAGCGATGATGGGAGAAGATGGGAGGGGGAGGAGGTCCAACAAGGAGTGAGGAATGAAAGAGAGGTCAACCTCAAAGTAAACAGCCCAACTTGAAGAGTTATGGAAATAATAATTATAATACCAATAATACTAAAGAATGGCAATAATGAAAATGGACTAGATTATTCATGTAATACTGCTGAGAATGTAAAAAGATAGATCTCTCTAGAAAAAAGTTTGGACAGCTGTAAGTGGTGGCGCACACCTCTGATCCCACAGACTGGGGAGGCAGAGGCAGAAGGATCGCAAATTTGAGACCAGAGGCATCCTGTATAACTTAGTAAGTCACTGTCTTAAGAAGTAAAAAAAAAAAAATGGGCTGAGGGTGCAGGTCAGTGTTATAGCACTTGCAAAGCATGAAAGAACGAGACCCTGGATTCAAGCCCCATTACAGCAAAAAAAGAAAAAGAAAGAAAAATGTTTGGACTTAAATCAAAAGTGGTATGCACGTATACAGATAGATATTCCCACAAAAAGACATACAAATAACAAGGAGGCCATCGGTTGAGGGTGGGAGATGAGGGAGGAGGAGCATGAGAGGGTAGGGGGGAAGTTTTGTGAACAATGTACAACGAAACACATTAACTTGTACATTAAAAATTTCCAATAAAAAAGAAGTTTAGATTAAAACAGTCATTATCTAAGGCTGAGGAGGAGAAAGGGTGTGCACGAAGAAAGGTTAGCCAATGAGTACAAGAAGTTAGGATTAGTGCTACAGTTTGAATGTAAGCATCGTCCAGAAGCCCATGTGATAAAGACTTGTTCCCCAGGTAGGTGATATTGGAAGGATGTGGAACCTTTTCGAGGAGAGGCCTAGTTTGAAGTCATTAGGTCATTAGAGAGGTGCCCTAGAGGAGGACTGTGAAATTCAGCGCACTTTCTTTTCTCCCCTTTTTCATTTCCACGCCCTGAGATAAGCAGTTTTTCTCAGCCACTCACTTCTGTCATAAATGCTGCCTTGCCACAGGCTGCAAAGCAATAGGGCCAACTAACCATGGACTGAAACCTCCAAACCTGTGAGCAAATAACCTTTTTCTCATTATAAACTGATTATCTCAGAGATCTGTTATAATGATGAAAAACTGCCTTTTTGCAGTACTAGGGGATTGAACGTATGGCCTTGCAAGTACTCTACCAATGAACTGCAGCCCCAGCCCATTTTTTACATTTTATTTTCAAACAGGGTCTCCCTAACTCATGCAGACTGCCTCTGGCCTCAAACCTGTGAGCCTTCTGCCCCCACCTCACAGATCACTGGGATTACAGGTGTGTGCCACCACACCCAGCTGCTTGGGTGTTTTATTGCACATTAGGATGATTACAATTAACAATAATGTATTGCATTTTTCAAAATTACTATGACAGGATTTTGAATGTTTTCACCACAAAGAAATGATAAATGATGGAAGTGATGGATATGCTAATTACCCTGATTTGATCATTACACAGTGTATACATGTATTGAAACATCAAATTATACCCCTTAAATTTGTACAACCATTATATGTTAGGCAAAAACAAATTAAAACTTAAAAGGAAGCAATATACCAGCTAAAAATGCAAGCTACTATATTAGTGAACTTGAAAGAAATCTACAATTTGGGGACAATTTAAGCCAATAATAGGCATTTCATTTTTCAAACATGAAATTTCTATATATCTTTAAATTTTTTCAACAATTTTGTAGTTTTTGCCAGAAAAGACTTGAAACAATATTTTATACCATCCTTAATATTTTATCATATTTAAAAAATTTTACTTTTTATTTACACATAAAATTATATATATTTAAACATGTGATCTTTAAATACACATATGTGCTACAAGCTAGGGTGAAGGACCTGGCAATCCATTCCTGAAACAATCTGCCATTGAAAGCCCTATGAATAGCAAAGAAGCACCCACTCTAGCGCCAGGCATGGTGCAGTATCAGGGAGTGTTTCGTTATATTGTACATAGGGATGCTATGAGTTGGAACCGACTCATCGGCACCTAACAACAACAGCAACAACATTTTAATAGTACTGTGTGAAATAGATGTTTCGAACATAATTATAAAATATTTCTGGTTTTATTTTTCAGTAAATTAGTGTACAATATAAGGAGTTTCATTCAGGCATTTCTATACAATCATATCATGTACTTTGTTCTTATTCATTCCCTCGTTACCTACGTATGTGGCTCCCACCTCCTCCCAATATTGTCCTTTCCCTCTCTATACATCTCTTTATATATTACAGCCTTACACATGTATGTGTGTGCTATATATATAAATTTATTTGGCAGTCTACTTTTGATAGTAGCCTACTCTTTTTTTTTTACTTTTCTTTCTTTTTTCTTTCTTTTTTTTCTTTTGTGGTACTGGGGGCTAAACCCAGGCCTGGTGCTTGCATGCTCTGGCAGTACTGGACCACTGAGCTGCACCCTCAGCCCATTTTTTTTTACTTTTTTTGAGACAGGGTCTTGCTAAGTTAGGCAGACTGGTTCTGTTCTCCTACTTGCTATCCTCTGCCTCCACCTCCTGAGCCACTGGGATTACAGGCATGCGCCACCGTGCCAGCCTAGCAGCCTACTCTTGATCGCTTGGTGCCCAGTACTTCTCAGAGAAAGGAAAGCAAACTTCCATTATGTTCACAACACATAGCAAAACAACATATATAATTACTATACAATCAAAATGTGATGTATGCTAGCTAGTATATGCCTGCAGCCGTAGCCCTGTGCCATCCGATCCCGTCAGATCTGAGAAGCTAAGCAGGGTTGGGCCTGGTTAGTACTTGGATGGGAGACCACCTGGGAAGACCAGGTGCTATAGGCTTGGGAAAAGGACCTGGCAACCCACTCCCAAAAATCAGTCCGCCATTGAAAACCCTATGAAGAGCAGAGAAGCACTAATAGTGTTTCGCCTGTTGTACACAGGGTCACTATGAGTCGGATACCAACTAGATAGCACCTAACAACAACAGCCAGTGTATTACACATGAACTTTGAAAGGAAGATAGCTGAAAAAATGTAGCTTAAGTTATAAGATGAAAAGCAGTAAAGGTAGAGGTAAAAGTTATAAATGAAAGAAATGATAGAGCAGAAGTAGGTGAAGACTAAAACAGCTAGATTAAATGAGAAGGGAACCAGAAGAGAAAGAACAGAGGGGTGTTAGATAGGCAAAGAAAACAAGAGGTTGCAAATAATCTGTTGCACAATAAAGAAAAAAGTATGTAAATAAAGTAGTTAAAGTTAATAATAGGAGTAACAACTGAAATCATGAAATCTTGCTTGAAAAAAAAAGAACTAAGTATTGGAATAGCTTTTCTGTTCTGTGGGCCCTTCAGTATTGTAGTCTGACAGGCTCGGGGGTTAGACTGTGGTATTTGGAGGTGGGTATTTTGTTATTGTGGTAGATGTTGTTTTCAAGCTGGTGCTGACCCATGACCAGTCATGGATCTTTCGTATATCTACACTTTTTCATGTCTCTGCACAGGATCTGCCTTGTTTACCTGTGCCAGGGAAGCAGAGAGCCTGAAGTTGCAAAGGCTCAAGCTAGCTATGTCACCCAGACCCAGAGTCAATCTGTCACTCACTTGCCTGGATTGCTCTTGCTATCTGAACCAATGAGGGAACAGAGGGCACAAAAGCCATGCGATTGCAAGACATGTAAATCTCTAGCCATGATGCATAGAGTCGTATTTGTGATTCAGTTGCCTGGGATGGTCACTGAGTTTTTCGGCGTGCTTCCAGTCCCCAGCTGTGGATCAGTTATGTATCTGGGAGCCACAGAATGCCATGTCATTTTCATGATTGCTGGGTCGCTATGCATGTCTCTGTCACCTACTTAGAAGCCTTGGTTCCCCAAGCTGTCATCCCAGACACTAGGTCAGGTCACCCGCCTAGCTTTTTCAGCGTTGCCTCTCCTGCAGTCCTTCAATTGCCTCGTGCATCTGTCCTACACCCACGGGCTGGGCCAAGGCATTCCCAGGCTCCCTGTTCCATGATTTGTACTTGTTTTTGGGTCCCCTCATGTACCTCAGTTGGAAATAATGGGATCCCTCTCCAAGGGATCGCTAGATCTTCCAAGGACTGGGAGTGACAGCAGGTTTTGTTGTGTGCGAAAATGACTCACAAGGAGAACTACTGTCACTTCAAATCCCCCACTGGGTTTAAGGCATGTGAGATCAATGAGCTCATTCTGTGCATGTGGATGCCCGTCTCTTCTTCACCCAGGCCACGTGGCTTACCTTTCAGATGAAGGGTTTTCTTCCCTTCTTCCCTGTAAGAGTGTCATGGCTGGAGCTGAGAGCTGTTTCTTCTCTTCTTCAGTAAGTTTTCTGGCTTTAGGTATTTTTCAGCTGGCCATTCAGCACTTTTTTTTTCGTTTGTGGTACTGGGGGTTGAACCCAGGGCCTCGTGCTTGTGTACTCTGCATGTGCTGGACGACTGAGCTGCACCTCCAGCCCGTTTTGTTTTGTTTTGCTTTGTTTTGTTTTGTTACTTTTAGAGACAGGGTCTCACTAAGTTACGCAGACTACCTCTGGTCTCGAACTTGGGATCCTCCCACCTCCACCTCCCAAGCCGCTGGGATTACAGGCATGCACCACTGTGCCCAGCTCACCATTCAGCACTTTTATGCTACATACTGCTTCATGTCTGTTTTTCCTTCAGAATTGAGTCTGTTCTTTACTCTGACACTTTTTATTCCCAGAGTGAGGGAGACAGCTTCTAATCTACCATCTTGACTTCTCATATCCTTAAGTGTTTTATTCTTTATAGCACTAGTGTAAATGAAAATATATTATTAATTTCATTTTGAATTATTTAGTTCTATCATATAGAAATATAATTCATTTTGGCATATTATTACATTTTGTAACTCTGATGAATTCATTTAGTTCTAGATTTTTTTATATATGTTAAAGGTGTCTATATAAAGAGTCTTGTTGTCTACAAATATAGTTTTATTCTTTCTTTTAAATCTTGAATCCTTTCTCTAGTCTGATCTCACTTGGTAAAACCTCCAGTCCAATGATAAAAAGTGGCAAAAGCAGAGAGCCTTGCTTTTTTCTTCATATGTGAGGGAAAATATGTTAAGCAGTCTATTCTTATTAAGTATGTTGATGGCTGGGATGCTTTTAGATAAAGATGTTCTTTACTAGTTGATGACATTCCCGTCTATTCCTCAGTTGATGACAGGTTAAATTATGAAGAGCTATTGAATGTAGGCAAATGATTTTTTTCTCTTTCTATGAGGTGTGTTTCTTGTATTTTGTTCTATTAATGTGAAGTAGTGCAGTAATTAATTTTTGGATGTTAAACTAATCTTTTATTCCTAGAATAAATCCACCTTTATCAAGATGTATAATCCTTTATTATTGTTGCTAGATTGTATTTGCAATTTTCTGAGAACTACATTATAGAGAAATAATTCACATAGGGTAAAACTCTACTTTTAAAGTGTACTATAGATTCATTACCCTTCAGGATAGTCAGAGTTGTGTAATACTCTCCAATATTTTGTATTAGAACATTTATTGCACACTCAAAAATCCTATACGCATTAGCACTCACTGACCTTTGCGTCACCTGCATACTCTGATATTTGCCTATTTGGAACATTTCATATTCATTGAAACAGAATTTAGGTAATGTTTTATGCCTGCATTCTTTCACACAAGTTTATCAAGGTTTGTGTTGTAGCATATAGCAATACATAACTCCTTTTCATGGTAGAATCCATTTTGTGGTTATATAACATTTTATTCTTCAGTTCACCACCTAGTGGAAGAGATGCCTCCTCCAAGTAGAGTCTACCGTGATGAAGGAAATGGAGTAAAGACCCAGGGTGCTCAACTTGCTGATGTGGCACAACTCAAAATGAGGAGAAACAACTGTAAACATACATTAATAATTGGAACATGGAATGTATGAAGTATGAATCTAGGAAAATTAGAAATTGTTAAAAGAGAAGTGGAGCGCATAAACATTGACATTCTGGCATCAGTGAGCTAAAATGGACCAGCATAGGCCATTTTGAGTCAGAAAATCATATGGTCTACTATGCTGGGAATGATAAACTAAAGAGAAATGGGGTTCCATTTATCATCAAAAAAGACATTTCAAGATCTGTCATGAAATACAATGTTGTCAGTGATAGAATAATGTCCATACACCTACAAGGAAGGCCAGTTAATATGACTATTATTCAAATTTATGCACCCACCACCAAGGCCACAAATGAAGAAAGGGAAGACTTCCATCAGCTTCTGCAATCTGAAATAGATCAAACATGCAATCAAGACATACTGATAATCACTGGCGACTGGAATGCAAAGGTGGGAAACAAAGAAGAAGGCCCAGTAGTTGGAAAATATGGTCTTGGTGACAGAAATGAAGCTGGAGATCGCATGATAGAATTTTGTCGGACCAATGACCTTTTCATTGCAAATACATTTTTTCAACATCACAAAGGGAGACTATACACATGGACTTCACCAGATGGAACATACAGGAATCAAATTGACTACATATGTGCAAAGAGACGATGGAAAAGCTCTGTACAAAATGTCAAAATAAGACCAGGTGCTGACTGTGGATCAGATCATCAACTTCTCATATGCGAGTTCAAACTGAAGCTAAAGAAAATCAGAACAAGTATATGAAAGCCATGGTATGACCTTGAGTATAACCCTCCTAAGTTCAGAGGCCACCTCAAAAATAGGTTTAGTGCATTAGACACCAATGACAGGAGACCAGAAGAGTTGTGGCATGACATAAAAGATATCATTCAAGAAAGAAGCAAAAAGTTCTTAAAAAGACAAGAAAAAAAGAAAAGACCAAATTACATGTCCAAAGAGACACTGGATCTTGCCCTTGAATGTCAAGCAGCTAAAGCAAAAGGAAGACATGATGAAGTTAAGGAACTAAACGGAAGATTTCAGAAGGCAGCTCAAGAAGACAAAAACAAATATTATAATAACATGTGCAAGGAGCTGGAGGCAGAAAACCAAAAAGGAAGAACACGCTCTGTGTTTCTCAAGCTTAAGGAAGTGAAGAAAAAATTCAGGCCTCGAGTGGCAGTAGTGAAAGATTCTACAGGGAAAATATTAAATGATGCAGGAACCATCAAAAGAAGATGGGAAGAATACACAGAGTCATTATACAAGAAAGAATTGGTAGACGACAAGCCATTCCAACAGGCTGCATATGAAGAGGAACCAATGGTGTTGAAGGACGAAGTGGAAGCTGCCTTGAAAGAAGTGGCAAAACACAAGGCTCCGGGAATAGATGGGATACCAATAGAGATGTTTCAACAAACAGATGCAGCACTGGAGGTGTTAACATGTTTGTGTGAACAGGTTTGTGCCAAAAGCTACTTGCCCAACTGACTGAAAGTGATCCATATTTGTGCCTATTCCCAAAAAAGGGGATCCAACTGAATGTGCAAACTATCAGACAATATCATGATCACACACAAGTAAAATTCTACTAAAGATCATTCAGAAGTGACTGCAGCAATATATAGACAGGGAATTATCAGAAAATCAAGGGGGATTCAGAAGACAGCAGGGAATCAGGGACATCATTGCTGATGTCAGGTGGATATTAGCTGAAAGTAGAGAAGATCAGAAGATATCTATCTATTCTTTATTGACTACGCAAAAGCATTTGATTGTGTGGATCACAACAAACTATAGATAACACTTCAGAAAATGGGAATACCAGAACACCTAATTGTGCTCATGAGAAATCTGTACATGAACCAGGAGGCAGTTGTTCGAATAGAACAAGGAAACACTGAGTAGTTTAAAGTTGAGAAAGGTGTGCGTCAGGGCTGTGTACTTTCACCCTATCTCTTCAATTTATACGCTGAGCAAATAATCCGAGAAGCTGGACTTTATGAGGAAGAATGTGGCATCAAGATTGGAGGAAGACTCATTACCAACCTGTGTTATGCAGATGACGCCACTTTGCTTGCTGAAAATGAAGAGGATTTAAAACATTTACTGATGAAGAACAAAGATCATAGCCTTCAATATGGGTTATGACTAAACATCAACAAAACAAAAATCCTTTTGACTGGGTCAGCACGCAACTTCACAGTCAATGGAGAAAAGATTGAGGTTATCCAAGATTTTGCTTTGCTTGGCTCTATAATCAACATCCATGGAAGCAGCAGTCAAGAAATCAAAAGACGCATTTCTCTAGGAAAAGCTATGGCAAAAGATCTCTTTAGCGTATTGAAAAGCAAAGATATCACATTGAAGACGAAGGTGCGTCTGACTCATGCCATGGTATTTTCAGTGGCATCATATGGTTGAGAAAGCTGGACTTTGAACAAGAGAGACAGAAAAAGAATTGATGCTTTTGAATTGTGGTGCTGGAGACGTCTATTGAATATAACATGGATTGCCAAAAGAACCAACAAATCTGTCCTAGGAGAAGCACAACCAGAGTGCTCCTTGGAAGCAAAAATGGCCAAACTGCATCTTACATATTTTGGACATATAGTCAGGAGAGAACAATCCCTGGAGAAGGACATCATGTTTGGGAGAGTGGCACGTCAACAGAAAAGAGGAAAACCCTCCACCAGATGGATTGGCACAGTGTCTGCAACAATGGGCTTAAACATAAATAAGATCGTTTGCCTGGCACAGAATCGGCAAGTGTTTCGATCTGCTGTACATAGGGTCGCTATGAGTAGGACTGGACTCAACGGCACCTAACAACAACAACCAAAAGTGGACATTTACTTCTTTCCATGTTTGAACATTGTGAATAATGCTGTTGCAAACATTTATGTACAGACTTTCTGTATACTTGTGCTTTATCTCTCCAAGTATGTACTAGGAAGTGAAATTATTGGTTCATATTAAAATTATATGTCTAATATTATAAAGAACTGAAAAACTGTTTTCTAAAAAGACTGCAACATTTGCAATCCCACAAAAATGGCATAAATGATATAATTTCACTACGTCATCCCCAATGATAGTTGTTGCCTGATTTTTGCAATTATTTTTGTTACATTTTCATTTTTTATTTTCAATTAACATATAGTATTTTTAGATACTAATGAGACACAATGTGATATTTTGATTCATGTGCACATTTATTAGTGATCAACTCAAGGTTATTAGGATATACATCACCTGAATTTTTTATTATTTCTTTATGGTAAATACATTCTAATCCCTCTCTTCTCACTCTTTTGAGATGTGTAATGAATTATTGTTAGCTATACTCACCTTCTTGTGCCATAGAACCACAATTTATTCCTCCTGTCAAACAAGCCCACAGTACCGCATTGACTGATATGCCTACCTATTCCCTCTTCTTATTCTCCAGAGGCTCTTGGGTAACTACTATTTTACTGTCAACTTCTATAAGATTAACTATTTTAGATTCCATTTATGAATGTGCCTGACATTTCACTTAAACTTATGTATTCCAGGTTTATCCATGTTTTTACCGGTGACAAGATTTCATGCTTCTCTTTGGCCAGATAATGTTTCATTATATACCTGGACTACTGTGAATAATACTGCAATATACACAGGACTGCAGGGTTTTATTGTTTCCGTGTGTGTGTGTGTGTGTGTGTGTGTGTGTGTGTGTGTTAGTTTGTTTGTTTGGTATATTTTTTGCCATAGTGATGGGGGTGAAGCTGTATATCATTGTAATCCATAATTGCATTTCCCTACTGAGGAAAGATTTTGGATACCTTTAAATATACTTATTATTCATCTGATGTCTTCTTGTGAAAAGTTTTTGTTCATTTATCTACTCATTTAATTGGATTATTTATCTTTTCTGTACTACATAAAATCTCTATATCATGTACATAATATGCAAGTGTTTCTCCCTTCTTGTGGATTGCCTATATATTCTTCAAATTATTCTTTTATTTACAAATATTTTTAATTTTGATGAAGTATAATTCATCTTTTCAGGTTTTACACTTGTGGTATTTGCTTCATTTTAAAGAAACTATTGTCGAATTGAAGGTCAGGAGAAATTATCTCTATGATTTCTTCTAAAATTTTTATAATTTTAACTCTAACACTTGGGTGTTTAATCCATTTAGAGTTAGCTTTTGGATATTGTACAAGATAGGAGTCCAGCTATATTCTTTTGTACATGGATATAAAAAACTCTACTTATAATTATAAATCTTTATATTTCCCCTGAGCTTTCTGTCCTATGAGAGTTTCACTTTGTCTGATTTTCTTTTTTGTCTGGTTGTAATATGGCTGCAGTTATTTTCACTTTAGGATTTCCTAGTATGGTTGATTTTGATGTTTTTATTTCAACTTTCTTAATCTGTAAATTTTTCTCAGCCTTACTTTATTTTTTACCCTTATTTACAAATGTTGGTAGTATACAAAGTAAAAATATATTTGATATTTCAATTATGTGACTATTACATCACTTTTGGTTACACTTGAATCAATTTACATATTTTGCAGACCAATTTGATTAATATGTATGTAATATTCTCATTTATTGTTCCCTTCCCCCATTCTTAACCTTTTATTCTTATAGTTGCATCATATATTTTGAAATTATTCTCTCAACCTTTACCCTTCTACATTATTTCCCCTCCTCTTTCCTCTCCTCAACCTCTGATCCCCCTTTTTGTCCCCTGTCCCTTTCT
>VMDO01034997.1:0-16487 GCA_007922755.1 Pedetes capensis
GTATCCGACTCATAGCGACCCTCATAGGGTTTTCAATGGCTGAGTGCTTCGGGATTGCCTTGGGAGTGGATTGCCAGGCCCTTCTCCCATTTTTGTGGTGCTGGGAATTGAACTCGGGTCCTCAGAGACTGCAGCGCAGCGCTCTACCCACTGAGCTAAATCCCAGCCCATGTCCCATAAAGTAGCTAGATAAATATTGGCTGAATTGATTAAGGAAGGTGAGGCAGACACATTTTTACATTTTACAGGTCAGAATCCAGACCCAGAGACAATGTGGAACTTGTCTCAAATTGTTGGGTCCATAAGTATATCTGAACAGAAAAGAAGGAAATTGCACAATTTTCTAAATTTTCTATTTTAAATTTTGTAGTTTCATCTGATGCTAGGTAAAAACCTTCCTTGTTTCACTGGGTTCAACAATTAAGTTTATCAAAGAAGATTCTGGTATAAGCAGAAAAGGAGTTTAAAACAAATCTAGCATAATGATGTGCTCCAAATACCCATAATATAAACTGCTTATTTTAGGGGAAGCTTCAATTGTCTCCTGCTCTAACTTTTTATTCATCAAAGTTTCCATAAGGGATGGAAGTAATAAACAACTTGGTATTACTCACTCGTAATCTGTGTTCACAAACCACATGTAAAGACCATGCATCTGTTAAGTTTCTGCTTTTATAATGCCTTTTTAATATCCCAGATTAAAGCAAAAAGTAAATGAGGATTTTAAATATGTTGGCCATATGCAAAATGTATTTTAAAATTGCTTATGAAAATTTTCCCCACCATATGAAATAAACTTGATTAAATTTACTTTATACAGTTATTGTTAGACAAATGAAAAGAAAAGCCAAAATAATTTCTACCAAAATGAAGCCAAAGATAGCAAGCAATAAAAAATAATAACATACTATAATGAAATCTGAGGTCAAGGATGTATAAAAACCAAAAGATATATTAGCTTTGTTAGCAAGATATGAGCATTACCTAGTGAAACTTCAGTAAAAATTATTTAAATACAAATAAATGCCAAAGTCTAAGTAATACACACCCAGGAAGCTTTTTTCATAGTCTTGCATTTGCATTTCTAATGACATATATTTGATCCATGAAATTCTGAATTGGGGGAGCAGGGAAGCACAATAATAACCTCCCAGAGTTTCCCAAGCTGGAATTCTGTAATGTTCATGTTTATAACAGCTCCATGCCTATCATTATACTTTTAGTCTTGGCATGAACTTGATTCTTATTTGTCAATTTCTGTCTTTGATCCAGATTCTGCATGAAATATTATGGTTAAACACAAAAAATGTCCTTGCCTCAAAAACTTCAACCTTTTCAGAAACAGATAAAGAAAAAAAAAATTAACTACTAAGCAAAGTAGTGTGAGGCTAAAGAGGCTTTGAGATCACAAAAGAAGAATAGATTATTTCTTACTTCAGAGCCAGGCTAATGCTTTAGTAATGAAGAGACATGTGGGCTGAAACAATTATTTAAATTCAAGCATCAATATTCCATCAAATGCAGCTTACTTTTCTATGCAAATGTGATTAGGACATGTTTTCCACTAGGTCATTCACTTTTTACCTTACACAAACTAAAACAGATTTACAGCCAAAGGAATGTGACTGTCTTGACATGACTTCTTTCTAATTTAGCAGGTAATGACTGGCCCACACCATGGTGGGAATAAGATGGCGCCCTCAGGCTTCACTCTGCAGAGAGGTAACTTTCCATAGTGCTACAACCTGGGAAATGGTGACCAGGGGTCCTGCACAGAAGCTGTTATGGTTTGTGTTTAATTTGTTCTCAATTCATATCCATTTTGAGCATTTCTTTAATGGAAAACAGATCTGGAAGAATTTGAGAATCTTTCATTTTTTATTCCGAAGGCAAAAACATTGAACAACTTTAAGACATTGAACAATTTTCAGCGAAAAAGCAAATTTGCTTTTTAGAAAGGTCAATCTAGTAGCCACGTGAAAAGCAGGTTGTTGTTAGGTGCCATCGAGTCGATATCTGACTCATAGTCGGTCATAGCAACCCTCATAGGGTTTTCAATGGCTGACTATTTCAGGATTACCTTGGTAGTGGATTGCCAGGCCCTTCTCCCATTTTTGTGGTGCTGGGAATTGAACTGGGGACCTCAGAGACTACAGCACAGCACTCTACCCACTGAGCTAAATCCCAACCCAAAAAGCAGGTTAGAAAGTAGCAAATGAAACGAGTCAGAATCAGGCTTCAGTAATCCAAGAGAGAAACGGCAAGGAAGCACCTAAAGGCAATGGTAGAGGGGCTGCAGAAGAAGGGATAGATTTGAAAGATGTTTAAGATATAAAAAGGAACAACCACAATTTTCTGATTTATTTGGATTGACCAAGGCCATTAACAGATTTTTTTTAATATTGAGGAAATGTCCACTGTGAAGAAAGAGAGGGAGAAATTTACACTAAGATATTTGTATAACAACCAACAGAAAATATCTTGTATCAGATATGAAAGTTCCTATAATACATCTAAAGAAATGCTAGATCAAGGACACAGGGATAATGCTGAGTTACTTACAGTAAAGATCTTAGTTCTTAATGTGAACACCAACAGATAGATTGATAAGGTTTGTAGATCTTCTGCAACTGGTAGGAACAAAGATAAAATAAGAAGAAACATCTAGCCTTAAACACTAAGGAGAATGCATAGAATTCACAGAATCTACCAATTGAAACAAAGCCAAAGAACCTGCTACACATCAGCATGTAAGTTAGGAAGAATAACATAGAGGATGCTGCAGAAAACAGACTGTGAAATATCAATCTCAAAATTAACAGAATCACATCCCTCAAAAATGAAGAAGCAAGAATTTTCAACAAATCCAGTGAAGTATAAAAAAGATATTACATTATGAACTTCATGATAAATGGACAAAAGATTGAGGTTGTCCAAGATTTTGCTTTACTTGGCTCCACAATCAACACACTCGGAAACAGCAGTTAAGAAATCAAAAGACACATTGGATTGGGAAAAGCCATTGCAAAAAATCTTTTTAAAGTGTTTAAAAGTAAAGATGTCACATTGAAGACCAAGGGGCACCTGACTCAGGCCATGGAATTTTCAGTCTCATCATATGGTTGTAAAAACTGGATATTTAATAAGGGAGACAAGAGAAGAATTGATGCTTTGAATTATGGTTCTGAAGACAAATATTGAATACACCATGGACTGCCAAAAGAACCAACAGATCCATCCTGGAAGTGCAACCAGAGTGCTCCTTAGAAGCAAGGATAGCTAGACTACATCTTATATATTTTGGACATGTTGTCAGGAGGGAGCAATCCCTGAACAAGAACATTGTGTTTGGGAGAATTGTGGGTCAATTCTCAACTAGATGGATGAACATAGTGTCTGCAACAATGGGCTTACACATAAAAAGGACTGTGTGCCTGGCACAGGTCGGGTAGTGTTTCTTTCTGTTGTGCACAGGGTTGGACCTGACTCAATAGCACCTAACAACAACATTACATTATGATCAAGTGGGGCTTGTCCCAACAGCATAAGACTAACTCAAAATTCAAAGATCATTTAATATAATTAACCTCATCAAGAGAAGAAAAGCATTTGCTTATTTTAATAGATGAAGAAGAAACATTGGGCAAAATAGTAAAGATCCATGATAAAATCTAAGCAAACTAGGAATAAACGGGAACTTTCTTAATTTAGGAAGGGACATCTAAGGAAAATCCACAAATGACAGCATACTTAGCAGTAAAGTCCTGAACACTTCCCCTTGGGATCAAGAAGAGGACAAAGCCCTCTACTCTCACCACTCTTATTAACATAGTAGTAGAAGTAATACAAAGGAAGAAAAATAAAACATATGCAAATTCTAAAGAAAAAAGTAGAATTGTTGTTATTTGTAGATGCCATGTTTGCCTACCTAGAATATCCTAAGGAAACTAAAAGTAAATAGTAAAATTACCAAAATCTCAAAGTTCAAGGTCAAATAACAAAAATGAATTCCATTTCTATACATTCAAAACAAATCATTGCAAATTATATTCTTAAAAATTTTTGTGAATAATAGCATCAAAAATAAAACATGAATAAATTTAATGAAAGATATACTTATCCTTTGGAATTTCAAAATGCTGCTGAAAAAGTTTAAGAGCCTAAATAAATGGAGAGAAATACTGTGTGTCTTGATTGGAAGACTCCATATTATTAAATACCTATTCTTCATAAAGTGATCTACAGATTCAGCACAACTGAAATTTTCTTAAAAACTCATGGAATTTTTAAAAAAGAAATTGACAAACTGATTCTCATGCATATACATATCTGTTAAATTATATCTTTTATACAAACCATAAATATATTTATAGATGTGTATGTATAAACAAGGGAGACTAGCCAAAACAATTTTGAAAAAGAACAAAATTGAAGAAATTACATAACATGTTTCAAGACCTAAAGCTGAAGGACTTGAGACAGCAAAGTATGAAGAGATATTATAGATCAAGGTACAAAAAGAATGTCCAGAGAGAGATTCACACATAGGTAGGCAAACTTTTTTATTAAATCACAATCAGAAAGGAAATTATCTTCAACAACAGTGTCAAAATAATTGAATTTGCCCATGGAAAATAACGAGTCTTGATGCTTACCTGAGATCATAACTAATAAACTTGAAATGGATCATAGATTTTGATGTAAAAGCTAAAACTATAAACTTTATAAGAGAAAATATGTAAGAGAATATTCAACACTTTGGAGTAATCAAAGATTTTTTAGAAAGGACACACAAGGCATAAGCCACAAAAGAATATTGACAAGTTCTATAAAATTTAAAATTTCAGCTCTCTGAAAGGGAGCATTAAGATTAAATGGTAAGCCATAGCTTATGAGAGAATGTTATGAAGAACTTTAAAATTTTAACAGCTAGAAGACAAAAAAAAAAAAAAAAAAAAAAAAAAAAAAAAAAAAAAAAAACTAACTTGAAAAAACAGGAAAAATTATAAGGAAACATTTCACAAAAAAAATTATGAATTTCCAATTATGAAGAACCTTAAAATTTTAACAATTAGAAGACAAAAAAAACTAACTTAAAAAAACAGGAAATGTATTCTTCATTGTCAATAGTAAGAAATGGGCAAATGGAAACCATAATGTAATGTCATTACACCCCTAGCAGGTGGCTAACACGAAAAATATCACAATGCCAAGTGTGGGCAAGTGTGTGCTGCAAGTAGAACTTTGATGCATTGCTAGATGTATAAAATGGTACAAATACCTAGAAAACATTTTTGTATTAAGTTAAATATCTGTTTACCGAGCAAACTAGTAATTCTTTCATGTGTTGATGTAAGAAAAATAAAAACATAAATTCACAAAAGGATTTTATGCATAAGGATAGTTTCATAATGCATAATTGATATCCTAAAAAATATATTTAAAATACAAGATTATCTTAATGAAAAATCATGTCATGGAATTTTATCATATTTTAAGTTTTACAAAAAGCAGGCTAAACAAAAATATAATGTTAACGTTTTCTTACATGTAGAAAATATCTTTAGATGCAAAACAAACAAAAAAGTATCATTTTTATGTGATAGCCACATGCCAGTATTTTCTAAGGTGATTTTGCAACTTTAAGGAGCCCAAAAACTACAAATTAGCCAAAAATGTGCCACTGAGTTATTCTTATAAAGTAAGTTCTCAGGTCTTAGGACATCACATGATGAAAAATGCCATTCAAAAACTTAGGTAGTCACCTATCCCAACTTCCTTTCCTTCCATCACATCTAAAATAATTGTCTACAAATATCCTGACATTCACCTAATACTCATATGCTCATAATTTCAAAAGTGATATTATGTGTCCTAGCTCACAGCTTCCATTTTCAGCCATGAATTCCCTAAGCTCAAAGGGATGAAACCATTTCAAATGCCTGAATGAAGTAAACTTTCTTCCAGATGGGCATTTAAAGAATGATCCTGACAGCCCCTCCCCAAGGTGACAATGTTTCTGAGATTTGAAAAAAAAAATGAGAAAACATATATTTGGATAAGATTATTACACTCTCACACACAGGAATATACTTTTCTCTATGTATGAAAATTGGGTAAAGCCAGAAATATTTCAGAATGTAATTTTTCAAGGAGTTATTTTAACTGTTTAGAGGGAAAAATGAAGTAAGTGATGTCTAATTATTATTTAAATCAAACACCACACAAGAAAGCAAAGTAAATCTAAGATAATAACATCTGTGGTATGAGTGCTCTGTGGAAATATTGTGCATGTGTATGTGTGTGTGATTACTTAAGAAGTATTTGGTATAACATGTGAAAATATTTCCTTTGATTGTAGGGAAAACTTAGAGTGGAAGGATAAAATTCACATTTCCTTCCCTCATGGATCCTTCTGTCATGTTTGACTCAGAAGAAGATAATTGTTTTCACTTAATCTGTTTTCCAGTTCCTGCTTCTTAGATGTTTAAACTGTCATTTGACCTGTTTTCTGCCTGCATTTCCTCTACACTTTTCCTATTTCAGTATATACCAAGAAAGGCTCTGCTTAATCTTATCTACCTCTACTTTTGCTATTATTTTTATGATGTCACTTTCAAAAAGAAATCAAAATATCATTAGCCTATGAATTTACTCCAATACTACAAACTTTTATCTTATTAACAGTTCTACATGTTGTCAACCATTATTGCTCATGTGGTCTTTCTGGAAAATAAGATTGAATGGACAACTTTAACTAAAAACAAGTACTTTAATTGCTATATATCATCAAATGTGACAACTATACTATACCTGTCATAGCTAAATATTGAAAGTTGACTAAAATCCAGGGAGAGTAAAAACATTTAGCAAATTACTGAATTTGGGGCTTATTTACACTTCTATTTAGGAGGCTAAATTTTTACTTCTTCTAAGAAATATTAATACATTGATTAACTATATTAGCATAAAAATGTATTGGTTAGACTGTCTCCTTGACAGTAGTCTAGGAAATTACAATAAACATAAAACAGACACAAAGCATCGAAAGTATTTCTAAGATGAACAAGAATGATGACATCAAACTAATGCAAGTATACTTTTCTTTCAAACCAGAAAAAAGCAGTAGCAGGATACGCAAGATCAAGGATACAAATTAGTGAGTGGACGCTATTATTTTCTTATCATAGTTACATATTAGTATCCTGTTTCTTGCAGTAAACAGGTATAAGCAGGCCTGGCTAAACTGACTAGGATTCTTCAAAAATTTCTACTCTTTGGCCGTGTGGCAGGAAATTACTTTCCTTTCCGTTTTAGTGATAACGCACTTTTATCAACATCATTGAAGCATAATTTTTATATATGAAATACATTTTAAGTATACAATTCAATGAATTTGGACAAATGTACATACTATATAACCACTATTGCAGTTAAGATATAGTAAATTAAATGCCCAAAACTTTGAGAGTTCCTTATATCTAAGTCAAAGAACTGTACCCTCCTTAGGCTTGTTCTCAGGCAACATTGGTCTGCAATCTGTCACTCCACATTAGAGTTGCCTTTTTTGTAGTTGATATAAATGGAATCATGTAGCATCCACTGTATAATATTGAATTCAGTATATCTTTGAGATTCATGTTTGTTATTGAGTGCACCAGTTCTTTGTTCGTTTTTATTGATGAATAAGACTCCACATTATAAACATGCCATTATTTGCTTATCCATCACCTTGTGATAGACATCTAGGCTGTTTCCATCTTCCAATTATTATGAATAAATTTCCATGAACATTCATGTACAAGTCTATGTGGACTTAACTTTACATTTCTTTTAGGTGAAACCTTAGGAGTAGAGCTTCTAAGTCATATGGTAAGTGTATATTTAATTATTTATATTGTGAATATAAATAACATTTATATCATGAAACTATTGAACTGTTTTCCAAAGTGATTATGCCATTTATTTTGTCAAAATTAATGTATAATACTTCCTTCCATTTGTTCTTCATTTTGGCCAGTACTTAGTATGTCAAGCTTTTTTTTTTAAGTTAGATAACTTTAATTTGCATATCCCTAATGACTAATGGTCACTTTTCATGAGCTTATTGGTCATTTGTAATTTGATTCCTCTCCTCTCCTTTATGCTATTACCACCATACATTTTACTTCTACAATTTTATAAGCCACCAAAGTATATTATTTTTATTTTAAGCAATCAAAAACTTTTTAAAGGTACTAAAATTAAAGTCTCTTTATATTTAAGCATATACAGAAGGTGCCAAAAATGTATACATGTCTTGAGATGAAAACTTTCCATTTTGCTTTTTAAAAATTGCATTGTATGCATGTTCTGATGTGATAGTAGAAATATAACCCAGAATATGATACTACACATTGCTACCATAATTCAGTTCAACTTCAAAAAGTAGTACATAGATAATACCTCCTAAAATGTGTATACATTTTTTGGCACCCCTGGTATTTTAACATTACCACTGATTTTCATTCTTTTGTGTACATTTAAATTCCCTTCTGATGTCATTTGGTCTCTGCTCAAAGAAAAATTTCTTCAAAATTTCTATGGTTTAGGTCTGCTGGACACATTTTTTTTCCATTTTTTCTTTTTTTGAAAAATATCTTTATTTTGGCTTCAGAAAGCAATTCTACTGATTATAGACTTTTAGGCTGATAGTATTAATTTTCTTTCAGTGCTCATGTAAAAATGTCTTTTCATTGCCCTTTGGCTCACATATTTGCAAATGAGAAATCTGCTGAAATTTTTACCTTTGTTTCTCTGTATATAAAGTATCTTTTTCCTTAATTGTATATATGCTTTTTCAGTGATTTTCTATCCTAAATAAACATTATATAACACAATCAGGGGCTGATGTTTAGCTCAGTCGATAGAGTACCACTCTGCACTCTCTGAGGGCCTGGGTTCAATCCTCTACACTGCAAAAGTGGAAGAAGGACCTGACAACCCACTCCTAAACAATCTGCCATTGAAAACTCTATTAATAGTAGAGAAACACTGACATAGTGCTTGGGATGGCAGAGTGTCAGGAAATGTTTCCTTCTGTTGTACATAGGGTTGCTATGAATTGGACTTGACTCAACAATACCTAACAACCAACACCACCACAATAATAACAACATGTTCTTAAGTATTTGGATTATATTTTCTTCCTTTACATAATTTGAACATCAGTTTAATTTTTAGTAGCTTTGCTAAGGTGGTTCTATAGTGCCTTCACTCTGGTGATGCTCACTAATTTGAAATACTGCCTCTAAGCTCATCCGTACACACCAAAACCTGGCTGGGGCAGTCCTGAAAATGCAATGTTCACATCTATAGCAGATAGCATATTGACAGTAGGCCCTGCCTGCTGTTCTCTGAATCTTCCACTCAATTCCTGCTGAAGCTACCCTTTCCATGGCTATCCCAGCCAAGGACTGAGCATGGCATGGATGCTCAGGCCAGTGCAAACTTTCTTACAGACTATGTTATTGTCTGAGATCTTTCCTCACCAACTCTCCTTCCTTCCTTTTCTCCATCTCATCATTTGGATGATTCTCTCACAAACTCCAGGATTTTCCCACCTTTTTCCCTTATAGGTATTCCCTCAATGAATCTGTACTTCTAATGTCTGAACTCGCACTGGTGTAAGTTTCTTGGAAGACTCAATCTAGTACATCTCCAGCTCCAAAAGCAACCTAACTCTCAGCTCCACTCAGTCCAGTAGGTCCCTCATTAGCCTAGTATGATCTTGAAATTCTTTTTGTTTTTTTTCTTAAGTAGAGGGGGCTTGAGCCTAGTGTCTCACACATGCTAGGTAAGGCTCTACCACTGAGGCACACCCCAAGCCCACTTTTCATTCTTTTATTTTTTATTTTGAGACAGGATTTCACTAAGTTATGTAGTCCACATTTGTTGGGGTCTGCTCCAGTCTGGCAAAAGACCACAGAGCTTCTCTTCAACACCAGTTCATTTGGGGACCCTCGGGAGCAGGCAAGAGCTGTTCAGTAGCACCAAGAAGGACCTCGGGAACCTTCAATAACAATCAGGAACTTTATTAAGCTACTCTTTAGCAGGAGAGCCTAAAGACTATACAGCTCTCTAGCCAGCAACATGAGTTGCCGCTGCTACAATGGACTAACAGCTCTATCAAAGTGCCAAACAGCTCTGGTATCTTCGCTGGTGGTGCCAGTGCTCCAATGATGTTGCCTCTCACTGGTCGTCTTCTCCTCTCACCTCCTTCCTGGGGCAGGGGGATTGAGAGCTCTTCTTGACTTGCTTGAGGTAATCTTTCTTGACTCTTGGAGTCTTGACTCTCGGCAGCTTGATTGATGGTCTTCACGAAGTCAGGCGTGGGGTGTGATCATCAGGATCCAGGTGGTTGGGAAGGAAGAGACCAAAGGGCACCTGGAGTAGTCTGTGGTCTCTTTATACACACTCTAGGTGGGGGCGTGGAATAGGGCATAACCAATTGGAGAGCGGCTTGTGCTGAAATGGGCAGCTCTCCGTGAGGGGGTTTGGGAAAGTGCACTTACGATTGGTGGGTTAAGTGCAGGCTGGATGAATCACTAAGCTTCCTTTAGTAACCAATCAGGTGGCTCTGGGCAACCAATCAGGTTGAAAGAGGCCACACCAGAACTAGGCTCTTTGGGAGCTATCTTGGATCACTCGATGGGAGGGGTAGCAGTAAAGTAGATGAAGGGGGAACTGGGACTTGGGTAGCCATATTGGCTCTTAGGGAGTCAAATAGGTCCCAGTCCAGGTTCCTGGGTTAAGGGTCATCCAGGTTAAGGATTAAGGAGGAGCAGGGCAGGAACTAAGCGGGATCTGGGGAGGGCTCAGACCTCATCCGGGGCTGAGCAAGCCTTGGCCCCAGCACCATCATGGTCCACCTCGGGGGTGTCTGGAAAATTCCCTACACACCTCTTGCTTCAAACTCCCAATCCTTCTGCCTCAGCCTCCCAAGTTGGTGGGATTACAGGCATGCACCACAGTGCCTGGCTAAATTCAGAATTCTTTATTACCAAAGAATGTGACATAATAGATTTTCCCACATGAAGCATCTTAATGTTAAGTGTCTAGCAACACTCAATGAATATTAACTCTATATGCCCCCAAGCTACACTGACTAATTTGAAATTCTCTGAACAGATTTTTCAAGAAGCATTTGTTGCCTTCCCACTATACATTTAACACTGTGCCCTATGTGAAGGGTTCAAATATCAATAAAACATGGTTAATTTCCTTAAGGGATTCATAGTCTATTTTTAATAAAGAGTTATCATTAGAAAGTACTATAGAGTTTGCAAAGCAATTTAAATTAATTATCCTGAAAAAAATATATATATATATAGTTACTTTGATTTTTCATTGTATAGTTGAGAAATTGAGCACCTACTAAATATCAGATTCTATTCTGGGCATTAGGAATGAGACACGACAAACCAGATAAAAATCCCTGACCTCACAGAGTTCAAATTCTTTGTGTAAGTCACATCACCAGTGTATTTGATCTGGACTCAAACACAGTTCTTCTTCTGACAGCATGGGTACGTCTCCAAAACATTGTGTTATGCAAAATAAGCCAAACAAAAATAGTATGTGCTATAGAATTCCAGTTATATGAGGTTCAAGCCAGACTAATAATAAAAAAAAAAAAAACTATAGAAACTGTGGTTTCCTCAACAGGAGAAGAGATGGAGGTTGTCTGGAAAAGGGCACAGGAAACCTAGAATGGTGGCGATTTTTCTTTTCTTTTCTTTTCCAGTGCTTCATGCTTGTTAGACAAATGCTCTATCGTTGAACTGCACCCATCCTAACCCCTTTTTGTTTATTATTTCTTTTATTTCAAGACAGGGTCTTGCTAAGTTGCACAAGCATCTCTGCCTCAGCCACTTAAGTCACTGGAATTACAGGTGTCAGCCACAACCCCTGGCTTACTGTTCTGTATCTTGGTAAGACCCACAAGTGCACATCTGTCAGGATCCAGCAAACTCTACACTTGACATCTGTGCATTTTACTACATATACTTTAGCTCAAAAAAGAATAAACAGTTTTTAAGTATGTGCTCTTACCCCCATACTTTCTTCTCACTTGTCAAGGCTTAAACAGCTTCTTAACAATTTTTTGTGTGTTTCTCTTTGACAAATAAAACAAAGTAAAATAGTGTCCTAGCAGGTCAGACTCCTCTTTAGCAATGGTTAACTTGTCTACATTCTTCAATTAATAAGGCATATTATTTTGCTTTTGTGGGTCATCTTGTACTAAATTCAACTTTAAGCCCCCCTTGTCCTTTGCTGTATTAAAATTTTGTCCCTGCTTTCTCAAGCTTTATTTTCTTTTCATCTCTGGTCTTTTTAACTCTTGTTTCATTTGCTTTTGATTATGTTATTTTTCCCTTTAACCCAGCTGTGTGTGCTAATATCAGAATTCAAGGTGTGATAGTCATTGGCATATTTAGATCTCTCCTCTTTTCTACTTCCATTGTGATGTTTGTTTTCCGGCTATTTCTGGTCAGTTGGCCCTACTTAGCTTCCCCTTCCTGTAGTCAGTTTTCCAAGCAAACAATCGTTTTGCTTTTATGATTCCAAGATAGGCATTCAAGCCTCCCACTACTTCCAGGTTTTGAACCTGTCCTTTCGTATTAGTTTGAAATAAGACCAGAATAGTACATTCCTAGTATATGATCTTTCTTTTCATGAATGAAAACTTTAGCAGATACTCTGCTTTTAACAGAATAACTCTTACAGCAACTGTCCAACAATTGAAGATAAGTCCTACCTCTCTCTTGTCTCAGTGTCACCATTATTTCTTTCCACTGGACAAGAGAGCTAATAAATAAATATATGTTTTGTGTCTCTCTCCTTCTACAGGGAAAGAAAATTCAAATACACATAACTGGAGAGCCTGTTTGACACCCAGTTTCTTCCTCTTCTACTAAATCTGTTTTTATTTAGAAAACAGAAAGGGGCATATATTTTGTCACATTTGCCCAGCAGCCAGAAGGTCAGCAGACACAGTAAGGATTACTCTGCACACCAAGAGTTAGTGTCAGAGAGACTGAGGTGGGGGCCAATGCCTCCGGGCACACTACCCCCAGAGTGAGTGTACCAAGCTCTTTTTTAGGCTTTTATCATAATATTAATCATTCCTATGAGTCAAGGGAAAAAGGGGTTAAAATATATTTTGTTATGAGGCAGGGAAGGGTTATTTATTATTTATGTTAGTGTGTTCTGCCCACTGCATGTAGGCAGAGCTGTGTCATGTACGCACATAGGCAGGGCCCATGCCCAAGGTGAGAGATAACAAAAAGGGGATTTTAAGCTTGGAGAGTTTCCAAGGGCTGAAGCCTCCCCAGCAAGCAGCAAGAGCCTTTCCCAGCCACTTTTCCTTAGAGTCTCTAGCCATCTACCATGCCTTCTGTTACAATATTTTTTGAGGAATAAATATATTCATTATATTATCATTCATCTTATTTCAATAATACCTATGAAAATCATATTTACTTGATTGTTATTTCTTTTAAAATTACCTATCTGTAAATGTATGTATGCCAGAGTAAGTACTATTAAATTTTAATCTAACAGAATTATACAAGTAAAATCAAAAAAGCTAACTATACCTTTGAATTGTATAGTTTTGACACCATGGCATAGGATTCTGAATTAATATGGACATAGGAACTGTTTCTGAACACTTTGAAATAAAATATTTTAGGTGAAAATTTCATAAAATTAATCAATATTCAGAAAATGTATTCATACACACACATATATACATATGTGTATATACACATGTATATATATGTGCATGTATATATATACATATATATATATATATAATTTCATAGCTATACTTCTAATGTTTGGGAGGATAGAGGAGGAATCCATTCCAAGAAAGAGAATGTTACTATTGGTTGCTGAAGCAGAGTACTCAAAGAATGAAATGAAACAATTCATTTCCTTTTCTGTCAATTCTCTTATCAGTTCATACCATTCGTCTCTAAAAAGTTCTTTTGCCCTTGTAGCTTACCCCAAGGCCTGGCTCTCAGACAAGGAATATGTGTATGTTATGCAGAAGAGAATAGCTTTAGACATCCAGACACTTATCATTTTCTACTCATGTGGCTATAACAAAATTCTACAGACTGGTGGCTCAGACAACAGACATCTATTGTCTCGTAGTTCTATAGGCTGAGGAGTTCAATATCAGGATGCCTGCATGGTCAGGCTGCGGAGAAGACCCTACTCCTTGTCCATGCATCATCATAGGGCAGAGAGAGAGAAAAAAAAAAAAAAAAAACCTCTGGTGTCTCTTCCTGTTCTTAAGGGGTATTAATCTCATTATGGGTCTCTATACTCAGGACTGCATCAGAGTCTAATTACCTCCCAAAGACCCTACCTCCTAATACCATTACATTGGAAGTTGGAGCTTCAACATACCAGTTGGGGGGGAGACACAAACATTCACTCTACAACACTTCTGGATCCATTTAGAACGCTAGGAACAATTCAGCTGTAAGACATGATTTCCTTTTACACTCACTGCCTCCTAAAGCATTCTCCAGCTGCCCTTCAAAAATATTTAGTCTTTTTCCCTGTGCTCTGGGCCTCAGAAAAACTGCCATTAGGGACTCCCCTGGGTGGCTCTTCTCATTGTCTTCTAGCTAGGATTGGCCAGCTGCAGGGAGCTGAGGACAATCAGAGCATGGAAGGAGAATGAATCTCAGCTTTATTCTCCCCAGGGCCCTACCATAGATGTCCACTGACAGGTGGTTCTGGGTTCTGATACCCAGCCCTTCCCCTTCCTTTCAAGTCTATTTTTGGCAACAGTCCCACTGTTGTTGGTGCTTTCCCTTGAAAATATTTTCATTACAGTGACACCACTTATTTCCCTCTAGTACACTAACTGCACACATATTCCCTAACTCCTTTCTCTATCTTGCCCAAGATCCCTTATTAGCCTAATTGATCATAAGCCTGAGTCCCACAGGGAAGAGACAAATTTTAAGCTGAAAGAAAGGGTAATGGACAAGAGTGACTTATATAAGGGATAACTAAGTCAAATTATAAGCAGAATCCTATATATGGATGGACATTGTCAAGAGTTAAAAGCTGACCATATTTGGTTTGAAAAGATGAAAGTCCTACTCACAGTTAAAGCTTTGCTACTTGGCTGCCAAAATAAGCATTGCAGTATACTTACCCACTTGCAGCCCTCACAGTGTTTAAATGGAGCCACTTTTCTGAAATTTTGCCTGCCACAATTGAGACATAACAAGGTTTATTTTTTTTAACTGGAAAATAGGCTCTTAAGATTTCTTTAATATATTGAACAAAAAACATTAAGAAATGAAAATCACTCAGGGAAATCAAGAGCTCTCAAAGAAGGTCTCAACAAGCAGGCTTGGTTCACATCTCACTGGAATCATTGAGAAGCATCTTCCGGGATGACTTCCAGAAGCACAATGTGCTCTGAGATCAAACAGCTGCAAGTTCTATTTGCTCCCCAATACTCTTCCAACACTAAGGCTTTTCAGATAAAATCAAGTCCAAAGTTAATATCATGGAGAGCATAAAAGGGGGAAATAAGTTACATAAAAGAAATCTGAGAGGTTGGAAAGTACCCTATAGTAATGTTCTTTTTTTTTTCCTTCAAGATCTGCTGAAAGAGTGAAGAAAGCATGTATCCCTTTGTAAATTTCTAAGTTCACATATAAAATGTCTTTTTCATCACAGTTTAAATAACCTCATGAAATGTAATTTCCAGAATATCATAAATAAGAACACTACCTTTTTAATGTGGGATTTAGCTCAGTGGGTTGAGCGCTGCACTGCAGTCTCTGAGGTCCCCAGTTCGATTCCCAGCACCACAAAAATGGGAGAAGGACCTGGCAATCCACTCCCAAGGCAATCCAGAAACAGTCAGCCATTGAAAACCCTATGAGGGTCGCTATGAGTTGGATACCCACTCAAAGGCACCTAACAACAACAACCACCTTTTTAATGTAGTCAATGGGATATGTGTGTGTGTGTGTGTGTATATATATATATATATATATATATATATATATATATGTATATCTCACATCAATATGATGTTATCATTATTTTATAAATATATGACCAAATACATAACATATTTATTTTCCTTTAATTTGCAAAATTTTATCTTGGCCTTTTTTTCTCCTTAAAATACTTATTCCATGTGACATCCCCTCCCAAATCTTCAGAATATGATTTTAAAGTAATAATTTTTTATGCTGGAAGTGTTTTTGGTTGCTTAGCATACTTCTTTATTATAAAAATACATCTATAAAATTAATTTTTATTCCCTGTGATCTTAAACATCTAAGAATTATACATTTTCTTCAATGAGATATTGTCACAATTAAGAATAGTGTGTAGTAACAATAATAGTAATTACTACTAAAGTATCATTAATACATTTTATTTTTCCAATAAAAATA
>VMDO01034998.1:0-16469 GCA_007922755.1 Pedetes capensis
AAGTTCTATTCATCCAATTTAATCAGGATCACTTGCAAAATTTAAATAAAATATTGTCCATTATTGCATTATCATTACCATCATTATATTATTCTACTAATGCTACCATAACAGAATATTACATAGTGAGTGGATTAACTACCAGAAATTTATTTTCTTATAGTTCTGGATGTTGCAGCTTCAAGATCAAGGTACTGGCTTGATCTGTTTGTGTGGCATTCTCTGTTGATGGCTTGCAGAGAAAGTCTTTATCCCTGTCCCCTCACAAGGCCTTTGGATTAAACAATCTAATAAAATTTTAGGACAAATGGAATAAAAAATAACACAACTCCATGCTGCTTAATGGTGATATGCTTAGATTCAAAGTTACAAACAAGCTGAAATTAAATGAGATGAAAAGATGGACCATAGAATCAAAACCATAAAAAATTGGAATTGCTAAAGTAATACCAGAAACAGTATATTTAAAATATTAATTAGGAATATATTAGAGCATTTCATAACACAAGAATCAATCCATCTAGAAGACATAACAGTATTAAAAATATAGATACCTCACAATATAGACTCAAAATCAAAGAATAACTGAGAGAATTAGAGGAAAAGCCAGGTGCTATGGCTCACAATTGTAATCTCAGTGACTTGGGAGGTGGAGGCAGGAGGATCCCAAGTTTGAGGCAGGAGATAACCTTCACTCAAGATAAAAAGTCTTGATAAGGGACTAGGGTGCAGCCCAGTGTTAAGGTACTTGCAAAGTATGCACAGGGCCCTGGATTCACCCTCTAGAACGGAAAAAATAAAATAAAATAAAAGGAAAAGAAATTAAAATATGAAAAAAGAATAAAGAAGAAAAAAAACAGAGAGGGAGACTGGATTAGAGGGAAATGTTCTAAAAATCAAAATAATAGTAGCATATTTTCAGACAGTGTTTTAAGAGATGGATACAACAAGACAAAGAATTCGTGAGGGATATAAGGCACAAACCATACTCCAAAGTAAAATAGACTTAACAGACATATACAGAATGTTCTATCCAATATCAATACACACATTGTTCTTAAGTACATGCATAACCTTCTTCAAAGTAAACTATATTAAGTCTTAATGAAAATCAAGTCTTAATATATTTGAAAGTATTAAAAATATACAAAAGTATATATTCTTCCAATAGTCAGGCTTAATGAAAAATCAAAAATGAGCATTCTGAAGGGAATTCAACAGCATAAATATTAAACAACATGCATAAATAGTTAATGGACTGAGGAGGATAAATACATTACGAATGAGATTCCTGAAATAAACTCTTACATTTATAGGTAACTCTTTTGGGCAAAGGTCTAAAAATAATAAAATGGGGAAAGAATTTTTTTTCAATTACTGAAATGTCTGGATATTCACATATAAAAAAGGAAGCTGGATACATACCTTAGATCATATACAAAAAGGAACTAAAAGTGGATGACATGCCCTAATGTGGAAGATAGCGGGAAACTGAAAAAGAAGTTTAGAGGAAACATAGGCATAAAGAAAAAAACTACTGAAAAGCACTGGAAAGTAATAAAAGCAGATAGAAATTGATTAAATCATACTTGGTGAATTTTCTGTTCATTTTTGTCTCTTTATGTGGGCTGGGCTTTAGCTTACTTGGTAGAGTGCTGTTCTGTGCTCTCTGAGAGCCTGATTCAATCACTAGCACTGAAAAATGGAAGAAGGACCTAGCAACCCCCTCCTGAAACAATCCCCAAACAATCACCCATTGAAAATTCTATGAATTGCAGAGAAGCACTGACCTAGCTCCGGGCATAACACAGTGTCATGATTGTTTCATTCTGTTGTTCACTGAGTCACTATGACTTGGACCCTACTCCACCATAACAAAAGCAACAACATTCCTGAGGGTGCCAGGGGATAACAAAAGAGCTAAAATTTAGGAAGAAACTTACAGTCATACTGGCTTCAAGAAATAGAATACATATTTCTTAAATCACACTCCCACTGAATACAGAGGGGGAAATACCTTTAAAAATTGAGCCAAGGAAGTTGTGAACTGAGTATAAATTGTATAAAGCCAAACACCTAGCTGAAACCTGAACCTCCTGCATGTGACATAGATTCCAGAAAGCTCAGCTAAGGATACAAGAAACGAGTAGCAATTTTGGCTACTGGTAATTGAAAAGACATTTATAGTTTGAGTTTGAATTCAAACTGCCATCTCTATTTTCCCATTCTTACTTGCCCATATTTCTAACTCATTAAAACTATACAATTATAATTCCACACAGCATATAGTTTACTCTTGTATAGTTTTTTGTACTTGTATCTCTCTATTTTTAATCTCTGCTTGGGAAAAGACATAATTACTTCTGTATGTAAATTAGAATGAATCTGAATGAAAAATTTTAATGAGTTAACATATCAGGTGGTGGATTGTGAAACAATAATGCTTTAATTTTTATGTCTATTAATACAATGCAGCAAAATGTTAAACTTTTAAAGGTTGTTTACCTTTCTGTAAACCGGAGCCATAGGCTAACAAAAATATACTGCTCTACTTTGGATCTAGGGCTGGGATTTAGCTCAGTGGGTAGAGCACTGCGCTGCAGTCTCTGAGGTCCAGAGTTCAATTCCCAGCACCGCAAAAGTGGGAGAAGGGCCTGGCAATCAATTCCCAAGGCAATCCCGAAGTCAGCCATTGAAAACCCTATGAGGGTCACTATGAGTTGGATACCGACTCGATGGCACGTAACAACAACAACAACTTTGGATCTGAAAAGTCTTGTAAAGGCTCATATGACAGAGGTTTGAGCCCCACACATAATACTGTTGGGGGATGGCAGAACCTGAAGGAGGTGGGACCCAGAGGAAGGAACTTAGTTCACTGAAGGAGATATTGGGACTCTGATCCCATCTTACTGTGTCTGCCTCTAGGCCACCATTAGGTGATCCCATTTATTCCACCATGAATTCCTCACCATGATCTTCTGTCTTACAGTACCCAAAGTGAACAGGGACAAGCAACCATGGACTGACACCTGTGAAACGCTGACCCAAAATAAGTCTTTCTTCTTTTTACATTATCTCAGATATATTGTCACAGTAAGAGAAAGTTAACTAATACAAATACCAAATAATTTAGCAGACAAATAAATTATAGCAGAAAAATTATAAGAATATGGCTAATTCAATAAACTTTATAAAAACTCAATGTATTTTTTGTTTTGTTTTCAAATGTATATATTCATATTATTTATATAAAAGTAAAAAATATTCCAAGTTACTGGTATTAATAACTATTCCTGGGTTGAAATAGATAATATTCCAAGGTACTGGTAATTACCTATTTCTACCCAAGAATAATTAACCATGTGAGATAAAGATATTTTTTTAATTTATAAGTGTCAATAGGCTATAGAGAAATAAGTCATTTGCTACATCCATTATGAAAGTATTAAATTTGTTTACATATTCATCACCTTACACATTTTATAGGATATTATGAACAAAAGAAGAAAAGATGAAAAACATTTGTATTTTAATTACCATGCAATGAGAATCATATGCAATCATGAGTTATAATTTTTCCTTCCCCCTTTTATTTCATTTATTCCTATAGTTGCATCCTATATTTTGTGTTTTTCCTCTCCCTTTTTACACCTCTGCATTGTTCTCTCTCCTCTCTCCCCTTCTCCAACCTCCACACCCACCCATTGATTCCATCCTATCAGGTCCACTTGTATTTTCCATTCTTAGATAACTATGATTGTTAATTTTTATATATCTATATTTGTAAAAATAATTAGTTCTCACATATGAGTGAAAATATATAGTAATTCTCTTTTTGAGTCTGGGTTAATTCCATTAAAATTATTTTCTCCAGTTCTATCTATTTTGCTGCAAATGACATAATTTCATTCTTATTTACTGCTGAATAATACTCCATTGTGTGTATATACCACAGTTTTTCAATCCACCCTTCTATTGAACATTTTGGTTGATTCCATACTCATGCAGTTATGAAGAGTGCTGCATTAAATATAAAAGTGCAGATGTCCCTGTGGTATGAGGACTTATCTTCCTTTGGGTATATTTCCAAGAGCGGTATAGCTAGATCTATGGTAGTTCTGTTCTTAGTTTTCTAAGTTATCTCCATATTGATTTCCAGAGTGGCTGAAATAATTTACAGTCCCACCAGCAGTGTAATGTGTTTCATTTTCTCTGCATCCTTGCTAGCATTTATTATTACTTGTTTTCTTAATCTTTCCCATATTTACTGGAGTGAGATGGAATTTCAGTGTTGTTTTGATTTGCATTTTACTGAGGGTTAGGGACATTGAGCATTTTTTCATGTGTTCATTGGCCTGTTGTATTTCATCCTTTGAGAAATATCTGTTCATTTAGTTCAGTTGCCCACTTATTCATTGGGATATTTGTTATTTTGGTGTTTGAAAAAGATATCTTAATGTTTATTGTCAAACATAGCCTATAATAATATAAGTAACAGGTTGATAAGTTATTTTATATATGTTAAATATAAACTGCAGTTTCTTCATTTCTTACTATTTTCTTTGCACATATGTAACAAGGGATTTAAATATCTACTTCATTACTTTCTGTTATACTGTATTCTTAATATATTTTCTTTATAGAAAAACATTCATCTGAAACCAATCATAGAGATTTTCTCAAACTTGTACTAAACACCTGGAACATTTTTTCTGAAGACAACTTCTGTTGTCAACACTGGGCATAAAATATTATGGACTTCTTTGGGGAAGATTCTAGAATAGCACAAGGTGCATTATGATGCAGATCACATACTTAAGAAAAAGAATTTCCTAGTCCAAAATGTCAACACTGCCATTGTTGAGAAACTCTAAAACACAGACAGACATAGGGTTTTGTTTCATAATACTCATAAGGAAGAAAATACTTTATTGATTTGAGGACTATCCAGTGAGTCTGAAGACAAACATTTAGTTCAACTTGCCATATACTGAACAGGTGATGTTGGCTTGATGAGTTTCATTTTCTTTATAAAATGAGAAACTAGATCAGAATCAGTTTCAGAGTTTGAGATAAGGATGTTCTACTTGAAGTGGTTGCAAGGATTGATTGCAGTGAAACTTCCATGAATCCAGAATTTGTACTGAACTGAAAATCTATATGAATATCCTATGGGTCTGAATGTTTTCAGGAAAGAAAAAAATCTGCATCTAGCATATTTTATTTTAATAAATCTTTCTTGCCATATTCTAATTCATTATGCTTCAAACTCCTAGATATTTAAAATGTACAATTATTACAGTTTCAGTTTAAAATGTATGGATTTAGAACTCACTTACCCACAAGGATATGGTAGCTATTCAAAAATTGATCAAACTTTTGCCACCGGCTAGAAATGCCAGTCTGTGTATGTAGTTCTGAGTTCTGTCTCTTTAATACCATGTTCTTTTTATAAAATATTACTATTTTACTTACTATTTTATAAAATAGTAAGAAAACAGGAGATCCAAATGAGAGTACTACAATGAAGCGTCAAGAATATTAGCCTTAAAGAGAGGAAGATACAATTACGTTGGACAAGTCTGGAAGCTGAAAGATGGGAAGTAGTCACACTGGAACCCATTATGTCCAAAAAACTCACTAAAGAGAGTGTTCCTGTAGGCAATTTGTGAGTAAGATTATCTAATCAAGGAATAGTTTGAAAATTAAACCATCAGTATACATTTTAAAGGGGCTGGGATTTAGCTCAGTGGGTAGAGCGCTGCGCTTCAGTCTCTGAGGTCCTGAGTTCAATTCCCAGCACCGCAATAATGGGAGAAGGGCCTGGCAATCCACTCCCAAGGCAATCCCAAAACAGTCAGCCATTGAAAACCCTACGAGGGTCGCTATGAGTCGGATACCGACTCAACGGCACCTAACAACAACAACAACAACAATACATTTTAAAAGAAATTCAATTAATTATTCAACTAGAGTTCAATTAATCTACTCCAAAGTACTTTTACAAACCAGATGCTATGCCACAGGCCTGTCATTCCAGTAACTCAGGAGGACAAGGGAGGAGGATCACGAGTTTAAAGCCAGAGGCAGTAAAATTTAGTGAGACCTTTCTCAAAATAAAATAAAAAAGGAACTGAAGGTGTGGCTCAGTGGTAGAGCACTTGCATGTTATGCACAACGTCTTGGGTTCAACTTCCTCATACTTCCAAAAGGAAAAAAAATATGTATTCTTAAAATGGAAGTTCTGAAAAATAATCAGACTATAAGATTGAGAACATTTTTCTCCTAGTAAGATATTCCTACTTATTTTTTGACATTTCCTCAACACTGTACTTGGCATTGAATAGAAATCAAATTTAATATTGAGTTTCCAAAATTGTAGCTTATAAAAATAAATTACTCTCATAGCATTATTGATATGGGGCCAGGATTTTGTTAGATTTAATTTGATCAATAAGAACATTTTTAACCTTTTTTTAAGATCCAGCCACATGCTATATATGCTATATGCTGCTTGATTTATTCTTGGTATTTTTAAATATGCAGTAGAGTCTGTTGGTGATATTTTGAATCCTGCATCTTCCATTTTCTTGACCCACGACATTGAAGAAATCACTGTAAATGACTTTGAATAAGATGTTCAAAGTTTTAACTGTTTCATACATAATAAGGGATAATTTAGCACAATTGCTAAGCATTATATTCCTTGAAAGAACATTTAAATATAAAATGTGTGTTAGATGGTTATTAAATTCCTGTGTGTGATATTTCTACAACTTTATTAAAATCACTATCTGAATTCCTAGTTTTGAAAAGGCTCAAGATTTAGTGCCACATAAAAGGTAACTACACAACTTCTGATAGAAAAAATAAATTGATGCCCTGACTATCATCTCTCTTAAAGAAGAAATAACTTAAGAGTCCAGCTCCATTGTCCAAGGTCACAAAATTAATATGGCAAAGTTAGGACTAAACAAAATCTGTCCATCTGTCTCCACAATTTAAGATGTTCAATTCTGTGATATGTTGGTAAAGTAGAATGAATATTTTACTGAATATGTATCAATTACATAAAACAGTGATTTTCAGCTTCTAACTGCAATATTCAAATACAACACTGAGGTTGTCATTATTGCCATTTGCCAAACATAGCAAATTCTCTACTAGGCCTATAGAATAATTGCACTTCCTGGCAATTTTTGAGTGAATGGATGATGTCAGGACATTTGGTCAAGCAGATGTGAACACAACTAAAATTATGTCATTTTCTGATTACAATATTTAATTATCATTTCAAGAACACTACAACTTTATTTTCCTTGTAGGTTGTATATTGGCAATGTTCAAAATGGTTACTTCTCCATCAGGTTATATTTCAGTGTGTACAATTTTGATTCCCCTGCAACTCTCACTGAACACTCAGCATGGATTTTAAAAAATCTATTGTTATTTAAGCCATCAGTATTTTCCTGACTTTTTTCCACAGTCTCTCTTGACTACAAATGCATTACATGTACAAATCGTACACTAAGCAACATTAAACGATATGATATATAATTCTACCAGTTCCTCTTACATCCAAAAACAACTGAATCAATTTTAGGAAAGGGAACATTACTACAGTGGTAACCTAGATGCTCATATATTTTTTTGTTCCTTCAAAATTATTCTTCTCTAGTAATAACAACTCTGGCAAACTTCAAAAATTGTTAAGGCAAACTCAGTTATTAAGAGTGGGAAAAGGTGACATGAACAATATCATTCAATATAAAATTGGAATTTTTACTTTGGTTTTCAGCAACTTTTGCATATGGGTAATGCACAAATATATTCTCACTGCAAAAGAATCAAGCAATACATCCTAATTCAAAGCAAAAATAAAGTTCTTCCTTCATTTTTTTTCCAGATATCCTCTTCCTTACAGTCTTCACTCTGTAAATTTTATATGCATACATTTATATAGATATCTATGATTCTTTTCCTTTATACAAATACTATTATTCTATATGCACTTTTCTCAGACTTTTATCATTAAAAATATGTCTGAGAATTTTCATATTATATTTTGTATAAGTTTTTTTAAACCTACTTATAAATTTTCATAGTTTGAATGTACCATATCTTTTAAATGCTCTCAAACTGATGAGACATAAAATATTTTTGTACTTAACAATGTAGACAAAGCAACATAGGATTGCATATGTCCTATATATTTGTCCAAATTTATTCTAAATTTTTTAACCTCGTGAGTTTTAACAGTTCATGTTGTTTTACTTTATCATCTGAAACATCTTTATATAATATAGTATTTATATCTTGGTTGTTTGGAAATTTACTATATGTCCTTAAACTCTCTGAGACTTTTGATTTTTGTTCCTTTTTTGAAAACTAGGCTGTTTATTTTGAATTTCTTTTGTGGTTAATGAATTATTCACACCTTCTTCTTCCAGTTGAGGCAGACTTAGTAACAGATTTTTTCCTCTTACTTAATTTTCCATTTGTCTAGATTTCTCAAAATTATTGACTTTAAAGTTGTATGTTTCATAGTAATTTACTAAATTTCCTTGCAGCAGTATGCAAGGTTTATCATTCTTATTTTTTCATATTATTTTTTTATGTCTTCTCATTTCCTTAATAATAAAATATTACTTGTAGGCATAACCCTGTTTTTTAATAGTCATCTAGTTTTATTTGACACTTTATTTTTGGCCATTGAACTATGGCAAATTATTGCAAAAGATTTTGAAAGTCATTTTACTAGCTAGTTTTGATCAAATACATGTTTTTGGTGCACCATCTCTGGTTTGCCAAAAACTTTAAAAGCACTTGTAGATATTTAACTTTAATTAAGGATAGATAGATAGATAGATAGATAGATAATGAAACTATATCTCCAAAAACTTAATTGAATGCCTCAGACTCTCTTAGATAGAATAACAAAAAATTAAAATATGTAGAACATTTTCTAACTCTGAATTTATTTTTCCTGTATATTACAGAAAGCTCCCCAGGGAAAATGACTATAAATTATTTAACTATATATGCGTAGATGCCACATTAATACTTTCTCTGTTATTTCAAAACATAGTATTGGTATTTGTATAATCATTCAAATTACAATATATTCTGTAGTTTAAAATGGTTGTGATATTTTTACTTTTATTCTTTTATTTTTAGCATTGTATATTTGAATTTGAATACATGGTGAGAAATACAATTCTTGAGCCTGAATTTATTAAAACAAAAAGGAAAATACCAAGTAATAAAGCTGTAATATTTTATAATCAATTTAATTTTTAAAATAACTTTAATTTTTACATAAATAGTAAAGACCAAAAAGAGAAAATGATTAAACTTAAAAACCAACCCTGGGTGAAGAAAATTGTGACAATGACTGTAGTGGCACCATTTGCTTTATTTTGAGAATATCTTAAAAATAAATGCTCAAAGTCATAAAATTAGTCTTGAAACACATTTCAGGTTGTAATAAAGAAAACTGCTGTCAATATGTTTAAATACAAAATAAATAGTGAGTGGTGTCTCTGGTTTTTATTTTTGTCATAGACAAAATGGAAACAACAATATTAATAATGATCCTTATTTCACACTTATTGTAAGAATTAAGTGAGTGCTCAGAAAATACATAATATGATGTGTTTCAGTAGGACTACTAGAATGGCTATTTTAAAATTTCTTCATTTATTTCTGAAGCAATAGCTTAAATATGTTGAATAGATTTGAGGGCAAAACCACAGGCCTGTAATCCTAGTGATTCAGGAGGAAGAGGAGGGAGGCTGGCAAATTCAAGGCCAGAGGCAATTGGATAATGTAGCAAGACTATTCCTCAAGATAAAAAATAAAAAGGAGGGAGCTAGGGGTGCAGTTCACTGGTACACCACTTGCAAATTATGCATGAGGGCATGAATTTCTCTCCCTAACACTGAAAAAAAATTATTGAGTGAACATACTATTACAAAATTCCAGTATATTGAAAAATGGCAATTACTTTTGATATTTCTACTTAAAATTGAATGATGTCATGAATAAGAATATTTTTATGAACATCACATTGATGTTTTTAGGTCCCATCAGGTTGGGTCTGACTCAAAGTAGCCCTATGTATTTCAGAACAAAGTAGCACCTGACATTGTATCAAACACAAGATCTTTTGTTTATGTTTGAGCCAATTATTGCAGCCACTGTGCTTCTTCTCACTTAGACCCGTGCCCCATCAACCAATGAAGGTTCCAGGGACTTTACTCCATTTCCATCATTAAGGTCAACTCTTAATGAGTTGCTTTGAGGAAGCAACTCATATGCAGTTGTCTTTTGAATATCTTCCAACGGGGGATCTCATTTTCCATCACTATATTTGACAGTGTTTCTCTTCTATTCATAAGGTTTTCAATGGCTAATTTCTTTGGGAGTAGGCTTCTGGGACTTTCTCTACAAAAGCTCCATAGCACAACAAGCTGATAGAAAGGTGGGGGATTACATTGATAGATGTTTCTTATTTGTCACTGGATATAATGCATAGTAGTTGTTGTAGTTAGGTGCCTTCTAGTCAGTATCCCACTCATAGCGACCCTCTGTACAACAGGGGAAACACTATTGTCAGTGCTTCTCTGCTGTTCATCGGGTTTTCAATGGCAGATTGATTTTTGGGAGGGAGTTGCCAGGTCCTTCTCCCAAGTCTACAGCTTCTGGTGTTCCCAGGTGGTCTCCCATCCAGGTACTAACCAGGCCCGGCCCTGCTTAGCTTCCGAGATCTGACGGGATCGGATGCCACAGGGGTAACGCTGCAGGCATAATGCATAGAGGAGAAAGTTATACTTCTAACAAATTATTCATTAACATTTTTCCTTAATATAAACACAACAAGCTGATAGACAGGTGGGAGATTACACTGATAGATGTTTCTTATTCATCATTGGATATAGTGCATAGTGGAGAAAGTTATACTTCTAATGAATTATCCATTAATATTTTTCCTCAATATAATGAAAATAATCAAATTCATTTAATTGTAGCATAAATATTCTTACATTTTTTCTATTAACATATAAATAAAAACTATCTCAAAATCATGACTAAGCAAATTAAATATAATGAACTTTATAATTATTTATTTAACAAGGTTAACACATATTAGTGAAATATGTTGACAATGGGTTATGATATGAAAATATCTTAATATAGCTGAACAAAACCTATGTATGACTCCTTCCTTGAATGGCATCTGGCACTTTCAGGGAGAAAAGGTGAAATTTGTCTCCAGAATCAAGGGACAAAACATTCTGCATGGAATAAAAAAGATAAAATTACTTGAATTTATATCTAGCCAAGGTTAAATATGAAAATCCAATTCTCCACAGAGCTAAACTTAGGTCGATCTAATTTTTTATGTATAAAGTTGAATGAGAAAATTATATCATATCTTGCAGTGGCTTTAAGCCATTACAAAATCAAAACAGTCCTCCACCCTCCCCTAGTAGAGCATGCCCTGGAGATATATTGCAAAGGCATTGCTTGAAGTTGGCTCCTTGGAATGTTCAAAGTAATTTTCAGAATGATTTCTATCTGGAAGAATTCTAAATGAGATTTTAATAGGCCAGGAAGGAATTCAAATCTAACAGTGTTCATAGATGCTGTTCTATTGCATATGCTTTGCCAAGAACAGTTTGGGAATTGCAAATTTTTTGAATGTGAGTTACTGTTTGACCATCACTATTTGCTTTAGCATATTTATTACTGAACCACAACTCAATATTAAGTCAATGATTTTCAGGCAGTCCTGTATCTTACGTCAGGTTTGAAATTAGTATATTATCTAAAATATTCAAGACAAAAAATATCTATCTCATTTTACAAATTTTCAGGTTTTGTTGTAAGATGGGAACCTAATGAATTATTTTGAATAAAGTTTACACTTTAGTGAATGTATTAGTTATGGCTATATAATAAAACACATCCAAACTAAATTTCTTAATTCAATGATGATTATTAGTCACGATTCTGGGGGCTGACTGTACTCAACTTGGTGTTATTTAATTCCACATTGTATAAGGCAAAAATTCTCATGTGATTTGATCAGTTGGAGTCATATCTGACACAAAATTGACAACCTTTTTCCTTGTGGCCTCTAACATGACTTGCATAATAAGCAATGCCTAGGCTCCAAGACCCCCACATATCTATGAGCTTGTCCTGCTGTGGGGGCTGTTGTGTTGCTGTGATGCTGAAAACTATGCCACAGGATTTATAGATAGCAGCAGAATCATTCATGATGGACAGATGTCAGCTCTGTTTCCAGACTGAGACAGACTAGGGAGAAGGAACTGGCAGCCCATTTCCTAAACAATTAACCACTGAATACCCTATGAAGACCAGGGAAGCACTGTCAAGTTTAGTGCTAGAAAATGAACCCCACTTCAAGGCTGGAAGTTATTCGAGAAATGACTGGGGAAATGTTGCCTCCTCAAAGTTGAGTCAACTTTAATGACAGTAATGGAGTAAAGCCTCTGAGACCTCCTTTGGTTGATGTGGCATGATTCAAAATGAAAAGAAACATAGTAACTGCAACATTCTACTCAAATATAAAAAAGGATGGTAATGCTGGGCATGGTGGTGCACACCTGTAATCCCAGTGGCTTGGGAGGTGGAGGCAGGAGGATCACAAGTTCGAGACCAGAGGCATTCTGCATAACTTATTGAGAACCTGTCTCAAAAAGTAAAAAAATGGGATGAGGGTGCAGCTCAGTGGTCCAGCACTTGCAGAGCATGCAAGCTCGAGGCCCTCGGTTCAACCCCTAGTACTGCAAAAAAAAAAAAAAAAAAAAAAAAAAGGATGGTGTGTTTGACAGTGTCAGGTAGTGTTTTATTCTGTTGTACATATGGTGGACCCAATCAGAATGCACCCACCAACAACAAACCTCCAAGAAGGAAGACTGGAAAAAGTTGCCAGTTTTCTTATGGCCAGAGCTAAAATACCCCAAAGCATCATTTTATATTTTATTTTATGCAACATAAAGCTAACCAAGACTCCACCTTATAATGTGAGCTATGCATATAGTTGGAGATGGGAATAACTTGGGGCTACACTGTAAGGAGAATGTCTGTTAGATCTAACAAGGGCAAACATGGAGATAAGTTACTTTGTGATTATTTTGTTCAATTTCTACTTTTTTAGAAGAATGACACTAAATATAAGAGAAAGAAAGCATAGCTGTAGTATAATTTTTATTTAAAATTAATTTGCTAATTACACTGATTACAAAATAATTCATGCTAATGAAAATTTTTAACTGAAAAGCAAAAAAGTTATAAGAGAGAATTTTATCTGATTTCCTCATCTAAATGTAACCATTGCTAATTAAAAATTTGAGGATCATTTTAGAAATGGCATATTACTACAGAGGGAGCCAAATATGTATACTTAACTTGGGACAAAGCTTTCCATTTTGCTGACTGAAGAATGCATTGTATACTTGTTCTGATGTGATAGTAGAGATACAATCCTGAATGTCATACTACATATTTCCCCCATGATTCAATTTAACTTCAAAAAGAAATGCACAAATAACCTCTCTTAAAATGTGCATTTTTTGGCTCCCAGGTATTTTCAATTATAGAATTATAAGATGATTATAAACATTAAAATGTGATATAATTAGGTAGTTCATATTTTGAAATTTTTAACTATAATAATATTTAAGAATTTCATCTTATTAGATTTGGTACCAGGAAAAATATATAGAATTTTGCAGGAAGAATACAGGAAGAAATTAACACCTTTATTGTCATAATATCTGTTTTTATCTCTTAAGTATCATTTATAGGATTTCATCAGCAGAATAATTATTCCATTTTTAACTGGTTAAAATTTAATTATTATTTTTAAAATAAAAATCTTTGAAATGCTGATTTATTATTTGTACTTTCAATTACTTTCATACTCAAGTTTGTCTTATCAATTGTTTCTGTAGATTGAAAATTAACACAGGCACTTAAAATATTTTTGGGGAAAATCACTGAATATATCAGTAAAGGCAAACTTAATCTTGAGGATTCTGTCTATACAAATTAGGATGTCCAGTCTCTCCTATTCTATTTACCATACTAATTGAAGTCCTCGCCAGGGCAATCACACAAGAGAAAGAAATCAAAGGGATACAGATTGGCAATGAAGAGGTCAAACTATCCTTATTTGCAGATGACATGACTCTATATCTAAAAGACCCCAAAACCTCATCTAGAAAACTTTTAGATCTAATCAACTCCTTCAGCAAAGTGACAGGATGTAAAATCAACACACAAAAATCAACAGTATTCTTTACACCAACTGTAACCAGGAAGAGAAGGAAATTACAGAAATAATACATTTTATGATAGCCCACCAGAAAAATAAGTACCATGGAATCAATCTAACCAAAGACCCTCCAGCTCTCTACAAGGAAAATTTTAAAACATTAAACAAAGAAGTCCCAGAGGACTCTAAAAATTGGAAGGAACTTCCCTGCTCATGGATAGGGAGAATCAATATAGTAAAAATGGCTATCCTACCAAAAGCAATTTATAGATTTAATGCAGTCACAATGAAAATTGTATTGACTGACTTTTCAGAAATAGAAAAAATGATCCAAAAATTCATATGGAATCACAAAAGACCATGTATAGACAAAACACACTTAAGCTGTAAAACTAGTGCAGGTGGAATCACAATCCCTGACTTTAAGCTATACTATAGGGCAGTGATGGCAAAACCAGCTTGGTACTGGCACAAAAATAGGCCTGAAGACCAGTGAAACAGAATAGAAATAGACCAGACCAGAAATACATCAACACACCTATAGTCACCTAATTTTCAACAAAAGAGCAAAGCAAGTAAATTGGAAAAATAATAGCCTTTTCAATAAATGGTGCTGGGAAACATAGATATCTGCTTGCAGAAAAATGAAAACTGATCTGCATCTCTCAAAATGCACAAAAGTTAACTCAAAATGGATAAAAGACATCAACATAAAACCAGAAATTTTAAAACTAATAGAAGATAGCATAGGTAATATGCTCCAACATATAGGCATAGGAAAGTATTTCCTTAATAGGACTCCAATTGCTCAAGAAATTGCAACAAAAATAGATAAATGAGATTACATGAAATTAAAAACTTCTGTACAGCAAAGGAAACAACAGAGTCAAGGAAATTCCACTAAATGGGAAAAAATTTTTGCATCCTATACATCAGACAAAGGCCTAATTACCAGAATTTATAAAGAACTTAAGAAAAAAATACCCAAGAAAACAAATAACCCAATACACAAATGGGCAAAGGAACTGAACAGACAGATCTCAAATGAAGAGGACTGTAAAGCCATGAAACACATGAAAAAATGCTCAATATCCCTAGCTATTAGGGAAATGCAAATTAAAATAACTCTGAGATTCCACCTTACTCCAGTAAGAATGGCCAAGATCAATAAAACAAATAACAACAAATGCTGGTGAGGTTGCAGAGAAAAGGGAACACTCTTACACTGCTGGTGGAGCTGTAAATTAGTTCAACCACTGTGGAAATCAATATGGAGGTATCTCAAAATATTAAAAACTGATCTACCATATGACCCACCTATAATACTTTTGGGAATTTACCCAAAGTGAGATGTGTCATCATACCATAGAGACATCTGCATCTCCATGTTCAATGTAGCACTTTTCACAATAGAAAGGATATGGAACCAACCAAAGTACCCATCAACAGAAGAACGGATTAAAAAAAAAACTATGGTACATATACACAGTGGAATACTACTCAGCAATCAAAGAAAATGAAATAATGCCCTTTGTAGCAAAATGGATGGAATTGGAGAAAATTATTTCAAGTGAAGTAACACAAGCTCAGAAAGAGAAATACCACATGTTCTCACTTATATGTGGAAGCTGAATCAAAATTATAAGAAGGAAAAAATCCCATGTGGAGATCAGAACATAATAATTAAAAAAGAAATAATAAATAAAAAATTAAAATAGCTAAAGTCGACATAGCAGAGATGGGACAATTTGAGGAATGTAAAAGAAGGAGGAGAGATCTAGCAAAAAGAGGAAATCCTGGGAGAGGAGAGGGTGGAGAAGAGTAACAAGGAGGAATGAGGGATGGGGAAAGGAGTGACCTCAGAGTGAACAGCCCAACTTTAATAGTCCTTTAAATAATTATAATAACACCAATAATACCAGAGAATGATATTAAAATAAATGGGCTACAAAATTCATTTAATAGTACTGACAATGTAAAAAGGAAGTTCACTACAGAAAAAGTTTTGATCTTAAACATAATTGGAACCCAAGAATATATAGAAAAACATTACCATAAAAAGATAAGGAAATGGAAGAGAAGTCTTTGGTGGTGTGGTGGGATGTGAGGGGAAGTACACAAGAGGGTAAGGGGGAACTTATCTGTGTAATGTACAACA
>VMDO01034999.1:0-16469 GCA_007922755.1 Pedetes capensis
TCTTTATGGCCTTTTTGATCAAACTAACTTTACAAAAACTGTAATTTAGAAGGAAGAAAAGATATTTAAATGATCTTAACATAAGAATTTGTAGTAGGGGTTGTGGAGAGGGGTCAAGGAAGCCAGGGAGGCTGAAGTCACCATTATTATATACAAAAGTATATTATATACATTATTATATACATTATTATATACAAGTCCTTTATTATATACAAAAGTATATTCCATTCTTCTACTCAAAGTCATCTTTCAAAATATAAGCTGTACAAATTAGAAATTACTTTAAACTAGGTAGTATTTACTATTTTAGCCTCTACAATGAATTATATCTTTAATTGTTTAGATAATTGTTTAGATAATTGCATTGGGATGATTTGGGTGGTTGAAAGAACTGGATGTGCTCCTGGAATTTAGAGTGTGGAGTCCAATGGAGGAAAGAAAGAGAGAAGCCTAATAAATCTATACCAGGGTCCTCCAAGATTCAGGAGTCCACATTCCTCACCTTCCTGATTAAAGAACAAGATGGCACTCTCTTACCTAAAGAAAGCCAGAAGCCTCTTTCTAAACTCAGAGGCACTGCAGTAGACTCTTGTGCTGACACAGTCCCTAGTGATTTTCTAAAACTTTTTTCTTTAAAGAGTTTGTTGTCAAGGACCTTCTGCTTTCTGCTTGGATTGCTCTGTAACAACTATGGACTGTTTAAAGTAGCCAATCAAAGAGAAACACACAGACCCCTTTGTTTGCTAGTCTGTAAATTCTATGAATAAAACAGGGACAAATGAATCAGGGGAGCCGGGCCATTTCGGGACCTCTGCCCACTGCTGCTCTGCTGGCAATAAAGTCCATTCCTCTAATTAATACTGGTGTTTCGATGATTCTTTCTCTCTGAATCTCTCTGATTCTTTCTCTCTTGCTTCCTACAACACAGTGATTCTAAAAGCCCTAGGAGGGTGCTGTGGTGCATGTCTGTAATCCTAGAGACTAGGGAGGCTGAAACAGGAGGATTCTGATTTCCAGGCCAGGAAGACTGTGCAACTTAGCATGTTCTTGTCATAAAATAAAATACATAAAAGGGACTAGTAGTGCAGCTCAACTGCAGAGCACTTTCCTAGCATATGTGAGGCCCTAGGTTCAACCCTTGGTCCTGCAAAAAATAAATTTTAAAGCCTTGCAATAAGGTAGACAGACCTGTACCCACACACAGAGATCCCACTCAGAACACCAGGAGCATCTCCATTGAGTTATACCTTCCCACTGTTTCACTTCCTCAGTGTGCTGCCTATGTATGATTACAGGACTGTGGGATTTCAAAGCTTCCTTTTGGGACCTTAAAGGTTCTGTTCTCTGTACTTGTTTGCAAGAATTCATTTAAGAGTACTTTTAAAATATGATGAGAAGCTCAGGTTAAGGTTTTAAATATGTCTTTCATCATTTCACCCAATTATGATAAACATGTTAGAATCAGTTCAGAATTACAATGTGAAAGACCACAGAAGAGATTGTTTGCCAATGTTTGTTCTGAGTAGTTAAAAAAGAAATACAACTGAGAAAATCCAGTCATTCTTAATGTAATAAACTCATGCAGAGGAATAAAAACGAATTAAACCAAAATTTCCATGAGTCCTAAATTTGACAAATAACCTCTCAGTTTTGTAACAAGTAGCTGCTGTAGGTTAACATTCAATCAGTGCAGCAATGAAAACATCTTCAAAATCACTTCCTATGTCATTTTCCTCAAGAGAGACTTGTTTATCAGAAAAGCACCTTCATTTTTCAAACTGAGAGAAGGACATAGGGTCTGTGATTCTGGGAGCACATGAGTCCCAGGCACCAGGAGATTAGAATGCCCTATTCACCTACTTCAGGTCATTAAATTCAGTAGAGGTGCTATTTGTACAAGAGAATAATGATTCTCATAAATCTGCAGTTGGCTGTGGATTTACTACATGACACACTCACATGTGAAGCTTCTCTCCACATTTACCTTAATATAAAGTATATCAAGGCCACTCATGTTGTGCCTGAGCACTGTTTAGACAAAGACGTTTCTACCCAACACCTTTACAACACACTTGCTGTGATGCACCCACTCGCAGAGCACATTAACTGTTAAATCTGTTTTGCAGGTTGAACTTTCACATTTTGGGTGATATAAATTAATTTCTGAGGGGATAATGTGATACAAATTTTATAGAATTTGGTAAGCCAAATTTAGAGAAGAGAATTTTTGTGTCATCATTTGTAGACTAAAAGTTGATCCACTGGCCTTCTCCTCAACTCTTCCTCCCTTCCACACACACACACATATACCACTCACCCCCTGTCAAGTCTTGTTCTCCTTCCTGGTATATGTAAAATTCAGATTATCACTCCTTTTCTAGGTCCTGAGGTTCTTACTTTCTCTAACACACACTTAGTATCTGATACTCGCAGTTAATTATTTTTTTAAAAAACAAGTTTCATATCTCTACTAGTCATCATGATAACATAATACTAACTTTACACTCCTGCACACTTACTACTGTGAACAAGTGTGGTATACTTTGGTCTTTATTACATTTCTGAAAGGAAGATCAAAATAAAATATATTTTATTCAAACCAAGTTTAAGTTCTGATTACATCTGATTTTATGACTCAGAATATTACTTTTTTATAAATGTTAATGACCCGTGAAATTTAAGCTCATATTTGGGTGAAATATGAAAATAAGCCCAAAAATACAGTTTGTAGAGCTCACACAGTCCAGTTATTTATGAGACATCCTTCAGTTCAATTGAAACAGGCAGTTACCACATGTCGGCTTAGTGATTATTGATATTTCTATATGGCAAGCCATTATGTTTTTAAGTTTTTGCATCAAACTCTCTTCACAGAAATTCACCAAGAAAAATATATACTCAGACATATTTAAAATGCAGAATATATAACTGAACTCATTATTATCAGTTGAAGCACTGGAATATTTAGTTGTCATAAGTCCTCAAAGGCAGATTTTTCAGCTTTTTGAAATTCTTACTTATTAAAATACTTAATTCAAAATTAAAGCTTCCATCTTTAAAGTTGAAAATTCACTGCATGAGTGCTTGATATCCAATGGGCAACTGCAAAAGTATTTATGGAGAGTTGCCAAAAGAAGAATAATTATAAAAGTGATGAGCCCACCACTAATCCCCTGAAGAAACACATCTATATTTACTGGTATTGCCACAGGGCATCTGGAATTGATCAGATCATTACATACTAAAAATATTCTAAATGAGGGGAAAAAAAGGTTTGAGGTCTTCATGATATAAATAGGCTCTCAATATTAACTAAATCTCAGTTGGGTATACATGCCTTCTCTCTATGTGCATTTGTACTTTTATAGACCTATACAGATAAGCATCTGCCAAATAACCCAGAATCCAGCCTATTTGACTCCTTTTGTTTTGAATAAGTTTTAATTTTAAATTTACAGAAATTTTCATTTTCATTTTAATTTTACAATGATAGTAAAGTATTTCTACATACTATATCCTTCCCCAAGCTTCTCCTAATGTTAGTATCTCATGAAAACATGGTATAGTTATGAAAAATTCAGAAATTAATATTAGCACAATTCTTTTAACTACAGACTTCATTTGTATTTTACCAATTTTTCCATTCTGTTCTTTGTCTATTCTGGGATCTAATCCAGGATATCTCAGTGCGCTTAGTCATCAGGTCTCCTTATGCTTCTCAGTCTTTCCTTGTTTTGGAAGACCTTGAAACTTTGGAGGAGTACTGGACAGGAATTTTGTAGAATGTCCCAATTCTTTACACAAGTAATTTCCAAAATGTTAACATCTTTTCATAAAGATGTTTTAGCACGCATCTCACTTTGCCTTGGTTTCTTCACTTTAAAAACAGTCTAAGTCTATGCCTTCTAATGGAATGATCCCTTTGGGGGAACTAGAGAACTGAAAACAAAACTGCCAAAAGTCAATGCACATATGGCATAATGATGCTCATTACTGTGAAGGTTCAAAGACATCAGTCAACCTAGGGAATCTGTAAGGTCCCATGCAGACTGCAGTTCAGAATTGTCCACCTGGGACATGAGAAAGTGACTTTATCCACTGGTTCCTAGCTCCCACTGAGTCAAGTCTCTTACATTTCCACATTTGTGTATGCTTGAGAATGATTGGGTAGAAGTAGGAAGAGTCCTAAATTAATAGGTGAAAGCGATAGAAGAGCTTACATATTGTGCAGCTAGGTGACATCCATGCACAGCTAGCTGCCACACAACAGCTAGAGTACAAAGGTAGACCAGTGATAGCCAGGGCACAAGGGAGCAGGCAATGTATGTGCATCCAAACATAAACGTGCCCATTACTATAACTCAAATGAAATATTAAAATTTTTATTTCACTCTTATCATGTTAAAATTATTATAATATTTTATATTATATATATATTATATATATTATAATATATAATATATAATATATAATATATAATATATAATATATAAAATATTTTATATTATAATATTTCTATTATAATATATTATAATATAATATATTATAATATTTTATATTATTATATTTTCTTTCTACCTCCCAATAAATGGTCTTGCATGTTTGATCCCTGTCTTGATTTTTTTTTTTTTTGTGGTACGTGGGGATCGAACCCATGGCCTCATACATAATTGCATATACTTCGCAAGTGGTCTGCCACTGAGCTACACCCTCACCCGTTTTTCATTTTTAATTTTGATATCAGGGTCTCACTGTTATACAGGCTGGCCTCAAACTTGCAATCCTCCTTGCTCTGCCTGAATTGCTGGGATTACAGGCGTGTACCACTGCATCCAGCTCAAACCTACCTGGATTTCATAGGCCGCTTTAGAGCTCACTGATTTACACTATAAAATATTTACCTTGAATGATTTGAAGAAATCTTTCCTAACTAATTCAAGGAATAAGGTGAACAATAGAAGAAACAGGAAGTCCAGTTATGACATTCAATTAAATTAACTACTGGCTTCACTCTTCATATAAGCAATTAATTCCAGTCCACTGGCTACCAACAATAATGGTGTTTTTAAGGAAGCACAGTATAGTAAATTGTTGTTAGGCGCCATGGAGTCGGTATCCAACTTATAGCAACCCTACATACAACAGGTGAAATGTTATTGTTAGTGCTTCTCTGCTATTCATAGGGTTTTCAATGGCTGGTTGATTTGGGGGAGTGGATTGATGGTCCATCTCCCAAGCCTACAGCACCTAGTGTTCCCAGGTGGTCTCCCATCCAAGTACTAACCAGGCCTGACCCTGCTTAGCTTCTGAGATCTCACAGGATCGAATGCCACAGGGCTATGGCTGCAGGCATATGGTATAGTATAGGATTCTCAAATTTGAGCATGCCCCAGAATCACTTGTGAAAATACAGATTTCTGGGCCCCAACCTCTGAGTGCCTGATTCAGTAGGTCTGATGTGAGGCCAGAATGTAGATTTCCAACAGGTTCTCAGGAAATATATACTTTCATGGCTGGTGTGCGGGCAGAGAAAGAATAGAGCACATTTTAAAACCTAGTAGAAAGATCACCGGCCTTGGTGTCAGATAGCCTGGATTTAAGACACACTCCTACCACCCGCTATCATGAACTCCTCTGAATACCATCTGTAAAATGAGCATAGTCTTCACCATACAGCACTGCTGTACGAAGTAACACAAGGTAACATTTTCAAAGACCCCAGTATAATACTGGATGTTGTTGTTGTTGTTGTTATGTGCTGTCGAGACGGTATCTGACTCATAGCGACCCTCATAGGGTTTTCAATGGCTGAGTGCTTTGGGATTGCCTTGGGAGTGGATTGCCAGGTCCTTCTCCCATTTTTGCGGTGCTGGGAATTGAACTCAGGACCTCAGAGACTGCAGTGCAGCTCTCTACCCACTGAGCTAAATCCCAGCCCATAATACTGGATACACAATTTAAAAACCTCCATAAAATAAATCTACATATCATCATTTATAAATTGTCACCAACAAAAAATAAAGCACTAATGTGTATTTTGGCAAATAATTGTCAAATAATAGGAGGTAGTGTAACAAAATCTGGCCAAAAAATAAATCTTTCTAGCCAGGAGATTTTTTGAAACATGAGGATAATAGAGGACTGGTATTAAATTTTGGTTTCCATGATCGCTTAAGGAGTAGCCTGTTATTGTTTGTTTCTCTAGTTTCTCTTTTTTACTTTTCCACTCACCCTAGTCCTTGTGCTACCAGCTCCTTCATAAAGAAAGAGATGGCCTCCCATGGCATGAGCATCAACACAAAGGACAGGGCCCAGCAAAAAAATAAGCAGGATAGTTTCCAAGGTATGAAACACCTCTGTTGATATCCCCCTTACCTTTCCAAAAATGAAATAATAAAATCTACCAAATGTCCTGTGAAGCTCTAAGTAAATGTCTGGAATCTTAGGGCACAAAATAGTTCAGGTTGTCCAGCCTTTGGGCAGTATTTTCAACTCTACATTTTATTCAAAATGTCTATACCTATCTTAAAATTATTTTACCATGTTAATTTGCTCATCTACAAATAAATGTATGCTGCTTAAGTAGTAGTTTAAATGTAAATTGTAATGAATGCTATGAATCAGTGCCTAATTTGCACATTTTGTTAATTACCTGTGGTTTGGGATAATCCATCTAAGATGTTCCCTATTACCCTGGGTAATTAAGAGCTGACCTATTTTCAAATTTTTGCAGCTCAAATAGAATAAATTCCAGTCAATTTTCTTTCCTAATAGGAAAAAAACATCATTTACTTAAATAATCCATCAGACTTAATTGGAATGTAAAAATCTTGAGATGAAAATTAACTTTCATTGGTCACAGAGTCCACCCCTCCACCTTTGGATAGATTGTCAAATCAGCAAGAGAATGTACACCACCTTTGACAGACTACTGTAAAATGTAGCCAAGAATGTGGACCAGCTTGCAGAGAAACCTATTATTACTTGGGTCCTTAACCTAAAGAGGTTAGTCAGGCAACTGCCTTTATTGACACATAAATGTGTATAGAGTGACACCCAGACTCCATATCCACATAGCCTCACTCACAGGAGCTTACCAGAACAGACTCATACAGCCTGAATACACTATACACACACAAATTCTCTCCCCAGAGGGCAAATCATGGAATGACTACAGGAGGATCAGATGTTCCTCTGTACAATATCCTCCCACTCAAAAAATGACAAGTTAATTGACTTTAACTTGTGGGTCATACTCCACTTTCACAAGATTCAAAGCATCTATGCTAGAGATTCATCCCTAGTGTGGCAATGGGGAATTTTTTTTTAATTTATGTTTTTATCTATGTCCCTTTTTTTTTTTTTTGAGGACCCTAGATCCACAATGGAGCAGTAGTTGTTAAAGAGCATCTCAGTTTTGCCCAAAGCTGTTAGGTCAGCTCCTATATCAACGTAACGCTGGATTCTCTTACAAATCTCTTGCATCTCTCATTCTGGAATCTTCCTTTGGAATTATGTGCCTCTTCCTATCCATGCCCACCATATAAGAAGTTCAGTTGTTAGAATTTAGAGGCCTTCTATTGCTACCTTCCACTTGTGCCAGCTATATCTACTTGCCATCTTCTCCTTGCTTGGTCTTCCCACTTTCAAAGACTAATTCTGGCCATGGACAAAGAGACTCTGCTTGCCTCAGACAGATTTTGGTTTAATATTGAGCTGCACAATGTAAGTGCTGGTGCACTGCTCCTTCTGTCTAGCTCCACTACCTGAATCCTGCCCTTCTCTCTCAAATTTTCAGTTATGTTGGGGGCCGCTCCAGCCTGGCAAAAGATCTCGGAGCTTCACCTCAATACCAGCTCACTCGGGGACTCTTGGGGGCAGGCAAGAGCTGGTTGGTGGTGCCAAGAAGGACCTTGGGAGCCTTCAATAATAAACAGGAACTTTATTAAGCTACTCCTTTGCAGGAGATCCTAAAGATTATACACCTCTATGAAATAACTCTCTAGCTGGTGGCACGCCTGCAGCCGTAGCCCTGTGGAATCCGATCCCGTCAGATCTCGGAAGCTAAGCACGGTCAGGCCTGGTTAGTACCTGGATGGGAGACTGCCTGGGAATACCAGAAGCTGTAGGCTTGGGAGAAGGACCTGGCAACCCCCTCCCAAAAATCAATCTGCCATTGAAAACCCTATGAACAGCAGAGAAGCACTGACAATAGTGTTTCCCCTGTTGTACAGAGGGTCGCTATGAGTCGGATACCGACTCAACGGCACCTAACAACAACAACAGCTGGTGGCACAGGTTGCTGCTGCTGCTACAATGGAATAGCAGTTCTATATCAAATGCCAAACAGCTCTGATGTCCTCGCTGGAGGTGCCAATGGTCCAAGCATGTTGCCTCTCACTGGTCGTCTTCTCCTCTCATCTCCTCCCCAGGATGGGAGGATTGAGAGCTCTTCTTGGCTTGCTCGAGGTCTTCATTCTTGACTCTTGGAGTCTTGCCTCTCAGGGGGGCTTGATTGAAGGTCTGGATGATTGAGGTGGAGACTATCTCTGGTCACGAAGTCAGGTGTGGGGTGCTACCAACAGGATCAAGGTGGTCAGGAAGGAAGAGACAAAAGAACCCTTGGGGTAGTCAGTGATCAGTTTATATACTCTCTGGGTGGAGGTGTGGACCAGGGCATAAACAATCAGAGAGCAGCTCATACCAGAAGGAGCAGTTCTCCATGGGAGGGCTTGGAAAAGTGCAATTATGATGGGTGGGTTAGGTGCAGGCTGGACCAATCACTGAGCTTCCCTTCTTAACAAATTGGATGCCTCTGGGCAGCCAATCAGGTTGATGGAGGCCACACCAGAGCTGGGTGGTTTGGTGGCCATCTTGGATCACTCGATGGGAGGGGTAGGAGTAAAGTAGGTGAAGGGTGAAAAAGTAGGTGAGGGTGAACTGGGACTTAGGTAGCCATATTGGTTCTTAGTGAGTCAAATAGCCCCCAGTCCAGGTTCCTGGGTTACAGGTAACCAGAGGTGGGAGGGGCAGGAAGAGGGCAGGATCTGGGGAGGGCTCAGACCTCAGCCCAGACCAAGTAAGCCTCAACCCAGGCACCCTCCCAGGGGTGTCCAGATAATTCCCTACAAAGCTACCCATAGTCTTCTCCACTTCAGCTGATGGGAACTGAACTGTTTGCCAATTGCTTAAACAAACAAAAAACCCTCAAAGGCATCCTTGATTGATCTCTTTTTCTCACATTATATATCCATCCTATTTTCTCAAGGTACTAAAAATTTTTTGGTGAATTAAAAACATGGGTATACATTCCTCCTACTCCAGTCTTTACCTCCCTTTGCAATGTGACTTTACTATCCTTTTTACCAAGAGATGGCATCTTTTTCCCCATTACTTTAGGTCTAGACGACCTTTGTGACTTGTTTTGAAAAATAGAACTTGGCAGAAGTCATATTATGTGACTCTGAGGCAGGTGCTTTGCAACATCCACTTTTCCCTCTGTGTTAGTGAACTACTCATTGCTGTGAGAAAATACCTGACATAATCAACTTAAGCAAGGAAGGATTTCTTTTGGCTCATGGTTTCAGAGGTTTCAGTTCATGGTCAGCTTGCTCCTTTGCTGTGGGTCTGTGGTCAGAGCATCATAGAGGAGGGAGTGGCTGGTAGAGCAAAGCTGTCACCTCATGGCAGCCAGGAAGCAGAGAAAGACACACAGGAATAGGCCAGGGGCAAGATACATCCTTCAAAGACATGCCTCAGAAAACCACTTCTTCCAACCAGACTCCACCTCCCAGTAGAACTCATTAACACATTAACCCATTGATGAAGTTAGTGCCCTCAAGATCTAATCACCTCCCAACAGTGTCACCAGCCTTCAACACATGAGCCTTTTCAGAAGTGCACTGCATACCCAAATTATAAGCCCCTCTCTTGGACCCTGAGGCATTACATAAGATCTGGTCTAGGACTAGAGGATGGGAGGCTAAGTGGAAGGGAAGAAAAAGTCCCTGGCCATGAGTGGGAGCCAGCCAACCAGCAGAGTACAGCCACATGAATGTGTCCAGACCAAAAAAAAAAAAAAATCTGAGGAACCATCTGGCCAACCACAGAATTCTGCTAAACAATAAATTAAGTCACTAAGTTTTGGGGTGGGGTTACTCATTTTTTTACCACCTACACTGCTGCCTTTTGATTGGAACCTCCAGCCAGAATTATACCAGTAGCTTCTTGCATGGCCTCCTGACTTCTACCTTTAACCCCTACAGTCTCTTCTGAATGCAGCATGGGAAGTGATCCCTTCAAAACATGAGCCAGATCATGTCGTTTTTCTGATTTGCCAAAAAATCCTATTGCACTCAGAGTGAAAACTCAAGTACTTATGAGGGCAGCACAGTATGGCTTAGCCCTGTCCCTCTCTGATCCTATCTCTTGTTATGCTGTCTCTCACCTATGGTGCCTCCGTCTCACTGCCCCTCTTTTGTTCATGAACATGCTACACATGAACCTGTCTTTAAGGTCTTGCATGGGCTGTTTCCTCTGCCTCCAGTGCTCCTCTTCAGATCTTTGCTCAAATATTACCTGCTCAATGAAACCTACTCTCACCATCTTATTTAAAATTGCACTTTGAATCCCCCCCAGAACATCTAATCACTTTTATCCTTTCTCCAACTCATCACTTTCTGTTATTCCACAAAACTAACTTATTATGTTCATTATCTGTCTTCCCCCATAAGGGCAGGTAGAGACTCATCTCTACTGTATTTTATTTATTGTTGCATTTAAAACATCTAGAACAGTGCTTGGCATAAAGATACCAAGTAAATATGTGTAGAATGAATATTGTTTACAGAAAAATGTCATTATGATCTCTGGTAGTTCCTTTCAAAGCTTAATGAACCTTGTGATTTGTAGTAACTATTAATATTTTTACCCGAATTTTCTTTTTGAAATGTGTTTTGGCCATTTTGACAAATGGTATGGAAAACACATACACTCAAATATGTTATTTATCAGATTTTGTGTTAAGCAGAGCAGCCCCATTATTGTCATGGATTGAAGCACAGCCGCTGTTTCTTCCCTTTTTCCCCACCAAACTTTCTTTCCTAAAGCTCTTCAGCTCACTCAACCATTCTGGGGCAAGCCTTACACAGATGGCCCAGATGCCCAGGCTGTACCATCAGCACAGGTGCCCATAGGCAACTGGTAAAATTCACCACCAAAACAGGAGGAATCCAAGAGGGAAAACAAAGTAACCAGAAACACTATTGGGAAACCAGGAAAAGGCAACTAGAATTCCCAGGATGCCAAAGGGAAGTTTCAGAAGCAAACAGCTGGGATTCAGTCTACATGTGGCCAGAAGACAAAAAATAACATTAGAGCTGATTAACCAACAGATTTGACAATGTGCAAAATTGAGAGGTGTTTAAAAAACCATTTCCAAAGTTGTTGGAAGCCTTTGGAGAACTCACTGTTATGGTTAAAGAGAGAAGACGAAAGGAAAAAAAAAAAGGAAAAGAAACAATGATTCACAATTAGTAGCTGCTGAAATAAGTCTAATAAAAATCATTCCTTATCTACAAAATACTTCACGGCACCTAACAACAACAAACTTGAGAGTGGTTTCTATGCAGCATTAAATGACTGGAAACCCTCCCAACTCCTATGTTGTTGTTGTTGTTGTTGTTAGGTGCCATCGAGTCAGTATCTGACTCATAGTGGTGACCTTGCGTACAACAGGCAAAACACTATTGTCAGTGCTTCTCTGCTGTTCATATAGGGTTTTCAATGGCGCATTGATTTTTGGGAGTGGGTTGCCAGGTTCGTCTCCCAAGCCTACAGCACCTGGTGTTCCCAGGCAGTCTCCCATCCAAGTACTAACCAGGCCTGGTCCTGCTTAGCTTCTGAGATCTAAGGGGATCAGATGCCACAGGGCTATGGCTGCAGTCCCCATCTCCTATAGGTAATTTATTCTGCTTGCAAATAGCAGTAACATCTCTCCTCTTCCCTCTCTTTTTTTTTAAAGCAGAATAATTTAACTCTCTCATTCCATACAGTAGATAACAGCTACTCTTCAAGAGTACCTTTTGTCTTGAAAAGTATCAAATAACTTCCAGTAACTTATTTTCCTTTTATATACAGAGGTCTGTTGTTGTTAGTTGCCACTGAGTCAGGTCCCATTCACAGCGACCCTCATAGTTTTCAATGGGTGATTGCTTCAAGATTATTTCAGGAGTGGTTGCCACACCCTTCTCCCATTTTTGCAGTTCTGGCAGTAGAACCCAGGTCCTCAGGGAGTGCAGTGCATCACTCTACCAACTAAGCTAACCTCCATGGTATATACAGAGTCTAGATTTTATTTTGTTAAATTAAGGCTCAGATCTGATGTCACTAGCATTTTCAGGTCTCAAATGTATGTGGAATAAGGGTCTGCTTTACATTCAATTAATTAAATCAAATTTAAAAGTAAATAAGCAAGTCCGTCTCATTAAAACTAAAAAGTAAACAAACATAAGAATTTTTTTCTTATGTATTTTATGTGTTCTCATTATACTCAACTGAGAAATGTGATTTCAATTACCCTAACTCATTTTAGCATTTTCTGACTTATTGTGCAGTATGTGCCAAACCTTAAGAAAAATAATTTCACCCCAAAGATAGATCTCTATCACTGTAGTTGAAATAGTATGGTAGAACATTTGGCATGTTGTGGGCTTTCTGAAAATGAATAAATCTTTATTTCCAAGACATGTAACATTTTCCTTCTGTTTCATTGCTCTTTGCTCAATTTAAATGCACTTACTTTACTTTGGGCTGGAGTTTACCTCAATAGATAGAGTGCTGCTCAATGCTGAGGCGCCAGGTTCGATTCCCAGCACCCCAAAAATGAAAGAAAGACATAGCAATCCATTCCCAAAGCAATCTCAAAGCAATTAGCCATCAAAAACCCTATGAACAGTAGAGAAGCAATGACATAGTGCTGGTATGGCACAGTGTTGGAAAGTGTTTCCTTCTGTTTTCCATGGGGTCTCTAGAAGTCAGACCAACTCTACAACATATAACAAAAACAACAAACTTTTAAGGTATTTGTAGAAGACCGGCATGGTGTAGCACACCTGTAACCCAGCAACTCAAGAGTGGAAGCAGGAGGATGGTAAGCTCGAGGCCAGAGGCAGCCTGCATAACTTAGCAAGACCCCAATTCAAAATAAAAAACAAAACATGAGCTGGGGATGCAGCCCAATGGCAGAACACCTGCAAAGGTATGTGCAATGCCCTGGGTTCAACACCCAAGTACCACAAAAAAAAGCTAAATGAATAAATAAATAAAGGAATAAATAATTGATAAAAAGAATTTCTATGTAAATCATGCATAAACAATTTATTTTCCATCTAGCCTTAAAAGTTTAAGATCTTGCTTCCTACATTTAGTTCCTTTACTGAAAATATCTACCAGAAAATGGAGGAGACAGGTACCTTCTTTAATTCCCCATGATTTCCTGAAATCTCTGTGGTGTTCCTACAGCCTCCAAGTTCCTCTGGCAAAAATTGTTTTCCCACTGAAACCTAGGACCCACAAACATATCACTTGCCTTCCTTGCCATTGTTTGATGCTCTTCTTTTACTCATTTTTCTCCAAAAAAACAAAAAAAAAATGGCTTCCTTGGGTGCATACTCAAAGTTAAAATCAGGAATTTTGTCATTTTTGTAAACCTCTTTTATTTCTGTTTAGTGTGTGAGATTGTGTATGTGTGTGTGTGTGTATATATATATATATATATATATATATATATATATTTGTTGTTGTTAGGTGTGGTCGAGTCGAGTTCGACTCATAGCGACCCTATGTACAGCAGATTGAAACACTTGCTGATTCTGTGCCAGGTAAACGATCTTATTTACGTTTAAGCCCATTGTTGCAAACACTGTGTCAATCCATCTGGTGGAGGGTTTTCCTCTTTTGCATTAAATTGACCTGCCACTCTCGCAAACATGATGTCCTTCTCCAGGGATTAAACTTTCCTGCCAACATGATGAAATATGTAAGATGCAGTCTGGCCATTCTTGCTTCCAAGGAGCACTCTGGTTGCACTTCTTCTAGGACAGATTTGTTGGTTCTTTTGGCAGTCCATGGTATATTCAATAGACATCTCCAGCACCACAATTCAAAAGCAGCAATTCTTTTTCTGTCTCTCTTGTTCAGTGTACAGCTTTCACAACCATATGATGCCACTGAGAACCATGGCATGAGTCAGACGCACCTTCGTCTTCAATGTGACATCTTTGCTTTTCAATACTCTAAAGAGATCTTTTGCCACAGCTTTTCCTAGAGCAACGTGTCTTTCGATTTCTTGACTGCTGCTTCCACGGGTGTTGATTATAGAGCCAAGCAAAGCAAAATCTTGGACAACCTTAATCTTTTCTCCATTTATTGTGAAGTTGTGTGCTGACCCAGTTGTAAGGATTTTTGTTTTGTTGATGTTTAGTCATAACCCATATTGAAGGCTATGATCTTTGATCTTCATCAGTAAATGTTTAAATCCTCTTCACTTTCAGCAAGCAGAGTGGTGTCATCTGCATAACGCAGGTTGTTAGTGAGTCTTCCTCCAATCTTGATGCCACGTTCCTTCTCATAAAGTCCAGCTTCTCGGATTATTTGCTCAGCGTATAAATTGAAGAGATAGGGTGAAAGTATACAGCCCTGATGCACTCCTTTCTCAACTTTAAACCACGCAGTGTTTCCTTGTTCCATTCAAACAACTGCCTCCTGGTTCATGTACAGATTTCTCATGAGCACAATTAGGTGTTCTGGTATTCCCATTTTCCGAAGTGTTATCCATAATTTGTTATGATCCACACAATCAAATGCCTTTGCATAATCAATAAAACATAGATAGACATCTTTCTGATATTCTCTGCTTTCAGCTAATATCCACCTGACATCAGCAATGATGTCCCTTGTTCCCCCCCCTTCTGAAACCCACTTGATTTTCCGGTAATTCCCTGTCTATATACTGCTGCAGTCACTTCTGAATGATCTTTAGTAGAATTTTGCTTGTGTGCGATGTTAATGATATTGTCCGATAGTTTGCACATTCAGTTGGATCCCCTTTTTTGGGAATAGGCACAAATATGGATCTCTTCCAGTCAGTTGGCCAAGTAGCTGTTTTCCAAACCTGTTGGCATAAACATGTTAACACTTCAGGTGCTGCATCCATTTGTTGAAACATCTCTATTGGTATCCCATCAATTCCTGGAGCCTTGTGTTTCGCCAGTTCTTTCAAGGCAGCTTCCACTTCTTCCTTCAATACCATTGGTTCCTCTTCATATGCAACCTCTTAGAATGGTGGGTCATCTACCAATCCTTTCTTGTGTAATTACTCTGTGTATTCTTCCCATCTTCTTTTGATGTTTCCTGCATCATTTAATATTTTCACTGTAGAATCTTTCACTACTACCACTTGAGGCTTGAATTTTTCATTCACTTCCTTAAGCTTGAGAAACACAGAGCGTGTTCTACCCTTTTGGTTTTCTGCCTCCAGCTCCTTGCACAATATTTGTTTTTCTCTTTGAGCTGCCTTCTGAAATCTTCTGTTTAGTTCTTTAACTTCACTATGTCTTCTTTTTACTTTAGCTGCTGGACATTCAAGAGTAAGTTCTACTGTCTCTTTTGACATGTAATTTGGTCTTTTCTTTTTTTCTTGTCTTTTTAAGAACTTGTTGCTTCCTTCTTGAATAATATCTTTTATGTCATGCCACAACTCTTCTGGTCTCCAATCATTTGTGTCTAATGCATGAAACCTATTTTTGAGGTGGTCTCTGAACTCAGGTGGGATATACTCAAGGTCATACCATGGCTCTCATATACTTGTTCTAATTTTCTTCAGCTTCAGTTTGAACTTCATATTAGAAGTTGATGGTCTAATCCACAGTCAGCACCTGGTCTTGTTTTGACATTTTTTATAGAGCTTTTCCATCATCCCTTTCCACATATGCAGTCAATTTGATTCCTGTATGTTCCATCTGGTGAAGTCCATGTGTATAGTCTCCACTCATGTTGTGGAAAAATGTATTTGCAATGAAAATGTCACTGGTCTGACAAAATTCTATCATGCGATCTCCAGCTTCATTTCTGTCACCAAGACCATATCTTACAACTACTGAGCCTTCTTGTTTGTTTCTAACCTTTGCATTCCAGTCACCAGTGATTATCAGTATGTCTTGATTGCATGTTTAATCTATTTCAGATTGCAGAAGCTGATAGAAGTCTTCCCTTTCTTCATTTGTGGCGTTAGTGGTGGGTGCATAAATTTGAATAATAGTCATATTAACTGGCCTTCCTTGTAGGCGTATGGATATTATTCTATCACTGACAACATTGTATTTCATGACAGATCTTGAAATGTCTTTTTTGATGATGAATGCAACCCCATTTCTCTTTAGTTTATCATTCCCAGCATAGTAGACCATATG
>VMDO01035000.1:0-16467 GCA_007922755.1 Pedetes capensis
ACAAATGGTGCTGGGAAACATGGTCATCCACATGCAGAAAAATGAAAGTGGATCCGCATCTCTCAATATACACGAGAGTTAACTCAAAATGGATAAAAGATCTCAACATAAAACCAGAAACTTTAAAACTTATAGAAGGCAAGATAGGCAATACACTCCATCATATAGGCATTGGAAAAGATTTCCTTAATAGGACCCCCAATTGGTCAAGAAATTGCAACAAGAATAGATAAATGGGACCACATGAAATTAAAAAGCTTCTGCACAGCAAAAGAAACAATTAACAGAGTCAAGGAAACCTCCACGGAATGGGAAAAAATCTTCACATTTTATACATCTGACAAAGGTCCAGTTACTAGAATTTATAAAGAACTCAAGAAAAAAAACCCCAAAAAACCAAACAACCCAATACACAAATGGGCAAAGGAACTGAGTAGACAGTTCTCAAATGAAGAGGTCCATAAAGCCATGAAACACATGAAAAAGTGTTCAACATCCCTAGCCATTAGGGAAATGCAAATCAAAACAACGCTGAGATTTCACCTTACACCAGTAAGAATGGCCAAGATCAATAAAACAAACAACAACAAATGCTGGCGAGGTTGCGGGGGAAAAGGGAACACTTTTACATTGTTGGTGGAGCTGTAAATTGGTGCAACCACTGTGGAAATCAATATGGAGGTACCTCAAAAAACTAAAAATAGATCTCCCATATGACCCAGCTATAACACTATTGGGAATTTACCCAAAGGGAGATGGGTCATCATACCACGGAGACACCTGCATCTACATGTTCAATGCAGCACTTTTCATAATAGCAAGAATATGGAATCAACCAAAGTGCCCTTCAACAGAAGAATGGATAAAGAAACTATGGCATATATACACAATGGAATACTATTCAGCAATCAAGAAAAATGGAATAAGGTCATTCGCAGCAAAATGGATGGAATTATAGAAAATTATTTTAAGTGAATGAACACGAGCTCAGAAAGAGAAACAACACATGTTCTCACTCATATGAGGGAGCTGACTCAAAATTACAAGAAAGAAAAATCCTACTCAAAGGTCAGATCATAATAAAAGGGGGGGAGGGAAGATAAGAATGAGGTCAATATAAATGGACTAGAAATCGCATGTAATTGTTCTAACAAGATAAAAACAAAGACCACTACAGGAAAAGTTTCTATCTTAAGCAGAACTGGAACCCAAGGACATATAGAAAAATGCTACATAGTAAAAGATAGAGAAGACTTGGATGGGAAACTTAGATGGGAAGGGGGGAGGGGAAAACATAGGGGAGGGTAAGGGGTAACCTATATGAATAATGTTTATCAAATTGCATACATGAAAATTGTCACAATGAAAAGCATGTCAAAATGAATCACATTATGATGTACATTAAAAATTTCTAAAAAAAAAAAAAAAGAGCCTCGATTGACAGCTTATTGTGGAACTGATGGCCACTTGTGATGGGATAAATTAATTCACCTGTTCTGTGTCCTGTGTTCAATCTAGCTCTGCTACGCCAGCCTGTGTACCTGGGCATGTTCTTTGCTTTCTTTATAATGGGCTTCTCTTTTATAAAATAAAGTTAATTTTTACTTTATAGGATGGCTGTAGGAATTAGATAAATTCCTAATGAATATAAGGGGGAAGGACCTGGCAGCTCACTCTCAAAAATCAATCCACCATTGAAAACCCTATGAACAGCAGAGAAGCACTGATAAAGTGTTTCACCTATTGTATGTAGGGTCTATGAGTTGGATGCGGACTCGATGGCACCTAACAATAACGAGTTGGACCCAACCTGACAGCACCTAATAACAATATAAGTGTTAATATCCTGAATAACCAAAATATGAAAAATAATATAAAATATTGATATTTTCAGAAAAACAGTTTTGACATAATTATTATGCTTAATTTTTAAATTTATATAATGTTAATGCCTCATTTTCCTTTCTGAAAAAGTAAATAAAATATAAGAGCACATATTAGGTACTTGTATACAACAGATTACCCCCTAAATTTAGTGGCTTCAAACAAAATCCACTATTACATTATTTAGCTGATTATTCTATGGCTTAGCAAATTATACTGGGCTTAGCTCAGTGATTCTTTGGTCTTAGCTGATCTTGTCTGAGTTTTCTCAGATATCTCTTCTCAGCTGGAGGATTTGTTGAGGCTGGGTAGTTTAGGTTAGGCTTTTCTAGAAAGCATGTTTCTACTCCAAATGATCCCTCCTCTTCTAAGACTTATCCTAGACATGTTTTTAATGTGAAGGCAAGGATCCAAATGATACAAGCAGAAGCATGTCAGACTTCTTGAGGTCCCTAAATCAGAACTAGGATGCTATCCCCTCCTCCATATTCTGTTGACTAATATGGATCCCAAACCCAGCCAAAATTCAAGAGGTGGGACAATGAATCCCAACATTTGATGAGAGAATCTTCGTAGTAACATTGTAAAAGGTATGGATATATGATAAAGTGGAAAATGGGGACATTTTTACAACAAAAGTAACAGATGAGATAAAATTTTCTTGTTTTAACATTGATAGTTAAACTCTAAAATAGAAAGGTTGAAATAATTTATCAGCTTTACTTCATTCTTCTCGTCTTTCTGTGACCTGAAGTATTATTCTTAGTTAGGTTTACACAGGATTTGGAGACTGTGTTGAAATATTTTCAAATTTGAATGATGGAGCTACTTTTATATAAATGGAAGGAAAACATTATAGAAAAATGAAACTCTACATTGTAAGAGTAATGGAAATACAATGTATCAAATAATTAAACCAAGGAATGATTTCATACTTTTATATAATGTGCTTCTTAATTTTAGCTAAAGTAAAATTGAGATTGGAATAAATGAAAAAAGCAGCTCAGAGTTGAAGTGCATTTTTAGTAGTTCACTAGTAAAACTTTCTTGGCAATTTATGTCTCATACTGTAAACTAATGTAAGAATGTTAATTCTGTTGTTACAAATAGAACACTTTCCTATCCTCACTCTAAAGGAACTGTCAAAATGTTACCTTACTTCCTGTGAATTCTTTCTTGGTTCACCTTGTGGAATTTCCCTGAACTTCAGTCTGTTATACAATTATCTCATTTACCCTTACAACTTGTGAAAAACTTCTACAACTTTTGGTAAGGACTTACTTGTTTTATTCGACAGCTGACTTAAAAAATGAAGAGAACAGATGGGGCAGAATAATAACTATGATTTCAAAAATCAAAATAATTTATCTGTGGCCACTGAAAATTGGTGTGGAAGTAACCATGCCAAATTTCAATTATCTATGGTGGCAGGCAATTGGGAAAGGGTAATGGCAATGCCAAACCAGAGACTTAATATTAGTCATTACAGATTGCATGTTAACTTCTTGATTTTTTATAGTGTTAGTGAATAACTAATTAATATGAAATATATTTAACCCTCTGTTGCATCATTTATTAGTAATTATAGAAAGGAATCAAATATCAAAAAGAGATATGAATAAGAGGAGATTAATTATCAAGGATTATATTTGATGAACATTAGTTTTCTATAGCGTTATTTTCAATGATTGCATGACAATTCACTACAAGAATATGTAATATTTTATTTAACCATCCCCTAGTTGGAAAGTTAAGTCTTTCCCATGTATGTTGTTAGTGACTTTGGCTATGTAATTTTGGTGTAAGAATGAGAGTAAAAGCTAGGTTGGAGTTGGTTGAGGAGTCAATTACTATATAGGTGACAAAATTCAGAGATCATACAGAAAAACCTCTCAAGAACTATGTGTGAAGAAGGCAACAGCAATAGGCAGTAGCTGAGGTACTGTGGATTACTAAAAAAAACTTTAATGCACAAAAATCCAAAAAAAGGTCCTTAATAGGAAATACTGCTGAAGGGAAAGTACAGACCAAGTTACTTATGCAAAAAATTACAAATGTCTTATACTTTCTTAAGACTGTCAGACTAATAATAATATCATATTTAAAGAATTCCCATTAAAATAAAGAACAAGATGAAACCATCACCATTATTATTTAACAATATTCTGTGACAATTTTATTTCCAAATTATGGTATAGCTTAAACCTGTCCATTTCTTCATCTACCCCAACACTGTCAAACGCTAATCATGTTTTAGTCACATCCTAACTAGTCTCCCTGTATTCACTCTTGTTCTCTCATTCATTTTCCAAATTATAGACATATGGATCTTTACAAAACTAATCATACAGCTCCAGTTTTTGAAACATTTTAGTTGTTTCCTCTTGAGGTCTAAATTCTTGACACACCACACAAATCCCTGCACAATGTGGCCTATACTTGCTTCTTTGAACTCATCTCACCTCACTCACCCTTTTCTGTTTCTCCTCCCACCCACCAATCTTATTTCAGCTCTCTGACTTCACCAAATCTTGTCTATTTCAGACAAGTCCATTGTTGTCCCCACCAAATGAAATACTTTCCCCTTCACTTAGCTCACTCTTGTTCACTTGTATATTAAGTCATTTTCTTAGAGGCTTCCTTGATTCTGCCATCAACATTTGTTCCTTCTATCATAGTTTCTCCTTGTACCTTTAACATGACTATTCACCTTTAAGGATTTATCATAGTTTCTAATTATAAATTTCCGGACAGGAGATTTTTGTTTGTTTTTCTGTTTCCCTTAATAGAGTAGAAGCTCCACTAGGAAAAGGACAATATTTCTCTCTGTGTGTTTTTATCTTCAACATGCAAAACAATGCCTACTACATAAAATAATTCAATTAATCACCAGGAATTCATTGCCACAGGAGAGTAGTGTGGTCAAGGTTAAGGAGTGTCTTTGTAGCCTCCTAATATAATTAATAATTATCATTTTGATGCATTTAATATACACATTTTTTCAGGTTCCTGTTATTAAATTTGTGAAGTATAGTTACATGTACAGAATATTTAATGTATGGGTACATGTACTTACTGTATTGTGTTAATTTTATATGTATGTATGACGCTAGGAATTATTTTAAAAAATACAGTACATAATACAATACATTTAAAAGCATACAAAATATGCACAAAATAAATTGTTTAACATTTTAAATTTTTGCATTGTCTTTTGGCAAGTACTATATAGTTCCTTATGGGAGAAGGGCCTGGCAATCCACTCCCAAGGCAATCCCGAAACAGTCAGCCATTGAAAACCCTATCAGGGTCGCTATGAGTCAGATACCGACTCAAGGGCACCTAACAACAACAACAACAACAACATATAGTTCCTCATTCTGTTAAAAATAATAGTTAATACCAAATACGACAATTTCTTTCAAATTTAGTGGTAATGTTAAAAGTCATCTACCCACTTCTGTGTCATAATTTGTAATTTTAATTACAGTAGAATTTGAAGCTGTTAATGCTAATGACATTAAGTTGGTTTTGTTAAGGAAGTTTATTCATTAACTATTTTATGTAATTTAAAGATGGAGAAATATGGAAATTTGGGAATGCATAACAAGCGAAACATAGAAAAGGCATTATCCTCATTTACATAGTGATTATAACAACTTGATATTTGATGATTTCTTGCTAATCAGCATGGAGTACAAATAAGTGATTTTATAATTGGTCAAAGTTTTGCTTTTATTTTGACCTTCACTCCAATGATGGTATTTCTTCACTCCAGGCCCTGGAGCTGCCTCAGTTTCCTACTCTTGCTTTGGTTCCACTTTGCTCTTTGTTCAGGATCCTTCCATACCATACACACAGCTTTCTCTGCTCTCTGCTGAGACCTCTCTCCTTCACTTCTTATTCACCTCATGACCTCTACTACTTCCTTTTCCATTTGTTTTACTTTCATCTCATACATGCCAGATTTGCTCTTCAGGTTACTTTACTTCATTATTCATTTCTGGAAGCTCTAGGAAGAGAAGATAATTTTAAAATGTAAATATATGAATTCATGAGCAGTTTCCCCACCATCATCACCTCTAAGGGTTTCTAAATGACTGTGAGTTTTAAATTAACTGTAAGGGACAGGCAGCCCTCATATTTTGTGATAGAATTATTATTGTATTAAAAAAGATGTGGTTTAAAATGTTTTTAAATGGAATAGATTTACAAATTAGTAATTGCTTCTGTGTAATATAATTATTAAATATTCATAATTCCTAACTTTTTAGGAAAACTCAGTTTATAAATATACATTATTAACCAAATCTCTCTGCATTCAAAATGGCAAGAAAATAATTCAGTGTCCCCAAATATTAGTTGACAGGTGCATTATTTTTATTTAGGAGCCACTGACATATAAATTTCCATCACAATCAATGTGAAAGCAATTCACTATATAGGAATTGCTGAACTAGTGTGTCCCACCAGACCCAAATAGTGGAATTCCTGTGTGCGGCAAAGGTGTTGGTGCAGTTGCTGTTTCCAATAGTTGACATGTACTGACTGGCTGTGTGAGAAATTATCATCTAGGCTATCACTGTCCATTGGTTCTTAGTCTAATATCTTCACAAGACGATCTTTGGTTTTTACTTTTCCTTGCTAATCCTCACAATCCCCCTATAAGCCTCATAAGTCACTCTCCATTAGCAATCTGTTTTTATAATAGTGGAGGATGAATGAGACAAGATCCAGAAAATGATTAACATTTGCTTTGTTTTTTCCACATTTTTTATTGCTACTCATTCTCTGCTGATAATTATGCCATATGATCAAAAATAAAGGCAAAATTATAAAGCATTGATGCTTTGGGTAAATATTTTGTGGAATGTTATTTTAAGTACCTGCACTTGTCCTGCCCTGGGGAGTATAGCAATGCAGATGGCTTCAGCTGGCTATGTTCCAGGGGCTCACTGATAGTGATCTTGCCTCCCACTTAAGGTTTACTTGTGTGTAAAGATGAATTATGGAGTTTATATCTCAAAAAAAAAAAAAGATAACTACAGGGCTTGGGCAAATAATAGCACCCAGTAAAAATTGGTGAATCTTCCATAACTTAGTGGGCAAGGCCCAAATATTAAAATTATGATCATCATTATTATCATTGGTATAACCAATTTCTACCAGGAAAATTCAGAAAGCTATTTTTAGAACATTTTACCAGAAAGATTTGTAGTGTGTGACATACTCTGGATTTGGTCTTATAAGTTATGCAGAGTAGAACCAACATTAGTGTCAATGCCAGAGATATATGCATATAATATTTTACTTTGACAATGGCACAAGTGTTCCCTTTGAGCTGCTGTGAGGATATCTAATGTCAAATGATTTTTTGGACAGCTGTGCCCATTATCTTGACCTTTGAATTTAATGGTGAGATCTTTTGGGCTGTAAAAGCATACTGACGGTTATATTTTGAGAGAATAACAAAGTACAGAAAAGTTATCCTACGAAGAGTTTAAAGACTTCATAGATTAAAAGGAAAACAATATCAGGTGGTAGCCATTGAATATATATAATCACAGCAGTGCCTAAAGTGAAAAACAGCCAAGAAGTAATTTGAAATATATAGCAAGGCTAAAACTACTGATGGGTTTAGAAATGAGACTTATCCTTGTAAATAAAGAAGTTCATATGTTCTTTTCTATTGTTTGAAGAGAATGTAGGCCTTTGAATAGTTCACAGGTTTAAATACTTTTGCCATCAGGATGTTTCTGAAGCTGTAGATACTCAGAGGAATAGGTTTTATTAAGAATTCCCCTATAGTTTTATTGCAATGGGTGTACCAAGAGGACCTGGCAGGAACTCTTCCATCAAGGAAGAAACTGGTCAAATAGGGACCCTGGTTTTGGTCTATAGTAACACACTGACAGTGTCTCTCTGCTATTGATTGGGTTTTCAGTGGCTAATTGTTTCAGGAGTGGGCTGCCACATCCTTCTCCCTAGTCTGTCTTAGTCTGGAAACTCAGCTGAAACCTGTCCATCATGAGTGACCCTGCCAGTATCTGTAATATTGATGGCAGCTATGCACAAGCAACACACAAGCCCCCACAGTACAGCAAACTAACTCCAGTTGTTGATGTGGCATGACTCAAAATGAGAAGGAACTACTGTAATTATCCACTAAAACTTGAAATGTATAATGTACATAGCATGAATATAGGAAAATAAGAAACCATAAAAAGGGATCTTTTCATTGGAAATACATTTTTTCACCAACAAAAACAAAAAGTATACACATGGAACTCACCAGAGGGAACATGCAGGAACCAAACTGACTACATTGTGGAAAGAGATGATGGAAAAGTTCAATATCAAAAGTCAGAACAAGACCAGGTGCTGATTGTGGATCAGACCATCAACAGCTCATATGCAGTTTCAAACTGAATCTGAAGAAATTTAGAACAAGTGTACAAGATACTCAAGATATGACCTTGAGTATATCCCACCTGAGTTCAGAGACCACCGCAAGACGAGGGTTGATGCATTAGACAAATGATAGAAGACCAGATGAATTGTGGCATGACATCAAACACATCATTCATGAGGAAAGCAAAAGATAGGGGAAAAAATAAAAGACCAAATTACATGTCAAAAGAGACTCTGAAACTTACTCTTGAACATCAAGCAGCTAAAGTAAAAGGAAAACATGACCAAGTTAAAGAACTAAACAGAAGATTTCAAAGGGCAGCTCAAGAAGACAAAAATCAAATATAACAACATGTGCAAAGAGCTAGAGATAGGAAGCCAAAAGGGAAAATTTCTCTCTGTTTTTCTCAAGCTTGAGGAATTGGTGAAAAAAATTCAAGCCTCATATGGCTTGAATAGTGAAAGATTCTAGAGAGAAAATATTAAAAGATGGGGGAAACATCAAAAGATGGAAGGAATATGCAAGACTCATTATACTAAAAAGAATTGGTTGATGAACCACCATTGCAAGAGGTCGCATATAGTCAGGAACCAATTGTACCAAAGGACAAAGTGGACACTCTCTTGAAGAAATTGGTAAAACATAAGGCTCCAGGAATTGATGCAGTACCAATCAAGATGTTTCAACAAACAGATGCAGCATTGGAGATGCTATCTTGTTTATGCAAAGAGATTTAGAAGATAGTTACTTGGCCAATTGACTGGAAGAGATCCATATTTGTCTCTATTCCCAATAAAGGAAATCCAACTAAATGTGGAAATTATTGATTGATACCATTACTACACACAAGTAAAATTCTGCTAAAGATCACTCAAAAGCAACTGGAGCAGTATATTGAACGGGAATTGCTGGATAACAAGCCAGATTCAGAAGAGGGTGTGGAACCAGGGACATCATTGATGATGTCAGATGGATATTAGCTGAAAGCAGAGAATGACAAAAAGATGTGTATCTATGTTTTAATGACTATGCAAAGGCATTCGACTATGTGGACCACAAAAAAAATTATGGATAATATCACAAAGAATAAGCCAGGGGTGGTGGTGCATGCCTATAATCATAGCGGTTTGGGAGGTAGAAGTAGGAGGATAACAAGTTTGAGACCAGAGGTACTCTGTGTAATTTAGTGAGACCCTGTCTCAAAAAGTAAAAAAATGGGTTGGTGGGGGTGAGTGGTACAGCACTTGCCAAGCACACAAGTGCAAGGTGCTGGGTTCAAACCCCAGTACAAAAAAAAATCATAAAGAATTATAATACCAGAACACTTAATTGTACTTATGAGGAATCTGTAAATGGACCAGAAGGCAGTTGTTTGGACAGAACAAGGAAACATTGCCTGGTTTAAAGTTAAGAAAGGTGTGTGTCAGGACTGTATCCTTTCACCATACTTTTTCAATCTCTGTGCTGAGCAAATAATCTGAGAAGCTGGACTTTATGAAGAAGATGGCTTACTGATTGAAGGAAGACTCGTTAAAAACCTGCATTATGCAAATGACAAAACTCTGTTTGCTGAGACTGAAGAGGATTTGAAACATTTACTGGTAAAGATCAAAGAACATAGCCTTCAGAATGGATTGTACCTCAACACCAACAAAACAAAAATCCTTACAACTGGGTAAGTACGCAACTTCATGATAAGTGGAAAATAGATTTAGGTTGTTCAAGATTTTGCTTTACTTGGTTCCTCAGTCAACACCCACAGAAGCAGCAGTCAAGAAATCAAAAGACACTTTGCACTGGGAAAAGCCGTTGCAAAAGACCTCTTTAAAGTGTTGAAAAATAAAGATGTCACATTTAGGAGGTAGGTGCACCTGACTCATGACGTGATGTTTTCAGTCGTATTATATGGTTATACACTGAAAAAGGGAGATAAGAGAAGAATTGATGCTTTTGAATTATGGTGCTTGAGATAAATATTAAATATACCATGGACTGCCAAAAGAACCTACAGATCTGTCCTAAAAGTGGTATAACCTGAGTGCTCCTTGTAAGCAAGGATGTCTAGACTTAGCCTTATGTATTTTGAACATGTTGTCAGGAGAGATCAATCCCTGGAGAAGAACATCATGTTTGGTAGAGTGGTAGGTTAATGAAAAAAAAGGAAGACCCTCAACTAGATGGACTGACACAGTATCTGCAGCAATGGGCTTAAACTTAAAAACAGATCATGGCCTGGCAGTGAATCACGGAGTATTTCGTTCTATTGTATAAAAGGTAGCTATGCGTTGGACCCTGACTTGATGGCACCTAACTACAACCTCATAATACTGTCAGGTAGTTGTTTACTTGGATCAAAAAGTAAGCATTTAAATGGGATAACTTTGGAACTTATAACCTGATATTCCTACTCCTCAACTTTTAACTCTTAATTTCAACATCTATTACTGTCATACTTTTTTTCAGTTTTGTAATGGTCATGAATTTTTAATACATCATTTCTGGATCTGTGAGTAATTAATATAAATAATTAATAGGAAGAGGCCTGGAAATGGTGCAATGGTACAGGTCTTTAATCCCAGTGATGCAGGAGGCTGAGGGTAGAGGATGGGAAGTTTGAGGTCAGAGGAACCCTGTGAAATTTAGTGGGACTCTGTCTTCAAATAAAAAGTACAAAATGAACTAGCACTGCAACCCAGTGGTAGAGTACCTGCAGAGTTTATGGAAGGCCCTGGGTTCAGCCCCCAAGTATTAAAAAAAGAAAAGAAAGAAAAGAAAAACAAAAAGAAAAGGAAAATGTCATACAAGGATAAAGGAAAAGAAAAGGGCTGGACCTCCATGCTCTGGAACACTATTAGAGTAGTCTTTCTACATGGCAGCCAAACATAAATGAAGATGAAATGAATATTTTTATTTAACCACTTACCTCACTAAAATTTAGCACACATCTTCCCAATACATCCTTTGTCAAATGTTTTACTGCCTCAAACTAAAGTCATCATACTTACATAATTTTGGGGTTTTGCCATGGTATTCCCTCTAGATAATCATCTTATTCCTATGAACAGCTTAAACAATTTGTTTAATAATTAAATTCCAAATCTGCAAAGGATCAATATCAAAAATCCTCATCATTCCTGTATATTTTTAAATGAAGAAACGTTATTGTGTTCAAGCTTTTTCTTGTTCAAGATTCTTGCAGATTCATGTCAGTGGTTAATTCCCATGAGCCCTTAGTTATCTGTCCTTAATCTGCCCTCTCCTATCTTAATGCCTGTCTTGGTTTCAAGGGTGACTAGCTAGAATCAGTTAATTTAAAAGCCTTTAATTTAATTCCAAATCTGTTTGATGTCAATGCAACCCAATATGATACTGCATTCCTTCAAACCACATGACAGATTTTACAGCACATTGGTTCAATCATCCCTTTATTTAATCATTTACTACCACTCTGTATCAGATATTCTGTTCAGCACTAGGTTAAAACAGATGAAAAACATAAAACTGCTTTCAAAGAGCACACAAGAGCTGGGCATAGTGGCATGTGCCTGTAATCCCAACAATTCAGAAGGCAGAAGCAGGAAGATCCACAGTTTGAGGCTAGAAACAGCCTGTGTAATTTAGCGAGACATCCTCTCAATATTAAATAATAAGAAAGAGAATGGGGTGACACTCAGTGGTGGAGTACATGCAAAGAATGTGCAAGGTCCTGAGTTCAGTACTAAAATAACAACAAAAAATGAGGATTGACACCTAATTTGAAGCCAGCCTGGGTTCCCTAACAAGCCTAAAAAAGAAAAAGAGAAAGAAGAGAAAAAAGAAAAAAGGAAAGCATACAATACAGGCTGTATTTGATATTGGTTTATATAGGACACTATAGAAATAAGAGAATGCGATATATAATTGCCTGGAAAAAGGGAATGAGTTTCGATAAATATTCATTAGTGAATCCTGAAGTATGTGTAACAGTTCTCAACACAAGGATGAGACAGACAAAACAATTTACTCAAAAGTGCAGAGTGGGACAAAGTATGAGATATTTAGGGAACCAGGTGGAGTATATTGCGTGTCAAAACAGAAAATTTTGTTGTTAGGTTCCGTTGAGTCAGGTCCAACTCATAGCAACCCTGTGTACAACAGATGAAACACTCTCCAACACTGTGCCATGCTGGGACTATGTCAGTGCTTCTCTACTATTTATAGAGTTTTCAGTGGCTGATTGTTTCTGGAGTGGGCTGCCAGGTCTTTCTGCCAAGCCTACAGTATCTGGTATTCCCAGGCCTTCTCCCATCCGAGGACTAACCAGGCCTGACCCTGCTTAGCTTCCAAGACCTGACAAGATTGGATACCAGGAGGGTATGGCTGCAACCACTAAAGGTGAAATGAAAGACTTTTCAGGATCTGACTGAAACAGAGACTCAGGCAGAATGTCCAAGAGGAACTGCCAGGAAATAACTTCAAGAGGGTCCTCTGAGCATTCCGGTGTCTGTGTATTTAGCTCACTCTTCTCTGCTAAAGGTGCTACTTGATCACCACCCACCAGTATGGTGAGGTTTCTTGGAAAATACTCTGACTGGAAGACCCATCTGAAGTCTGCATACAGAAGATTAAAGGCTAATATTCCTTTGAAAGCCTTGTTAGGTGCCGTCGAGTCATATTCTCTGACTCATAGTGACCTTCAAGGGGTTTTCAATGGCCTGAAAGCCTTAGAAAGACATAAGTGGGACTTTAGCCAAGCTTTTTTGCCAGACATTTCCCAGTAATTTGGGAATTTATTTATTCTTGCAACTTGTAGAAATTGGATGTTTTAATCTAATTGGAAAAATAGGTTTACCCTCTAGTCTAAGTGTATTCTGCTAATTAAGATTCTAAGACAATTTAGTCCAAATTTTGTTATCCTCTCTTGGTTAAAGAAATGGGGGAAAAGAAGATGAAATATAGATACTTCTTTTATGAGTCAAACAAGAGTTACTTTTAATCAAGTGTAAGTGGCTTTGCCTATTAACAAATTGCCATGGTAGTTTAAAACAAACCTGACCTAAATTCCAACAATTTACTAGGTAGATGTCCACTCTTTTTCTACATCTTGTTCCTCAAACTATGAGAAGAACAAGAATCCTCAGGGAATCTGTGTGTGCTACCTGTGTGAACTCAATAGCATGAGAGTCAACAGTAGGCCTTGTTAGCATTCTCTCTTGGTTGTTGCAGAATAGGAAATTTCAGGTTTAATTTGACCTGGCAGCCTAAGCTTTTGCTGTATGTCCAGAGAGGATGAGATGTAGGTATTGGGGGCTGGGGTCCAGGGAGGCTGTTTTACATTTTATTTAAAAGATAATTTTTTAAATGTTCATGGAACATTTAGAAACAATTTGTGATTCCTTGACAAAAAAAAAATTCAAGAGGTGAAAATTTTGTAAGACACATTCCTGGATACAAGTAAAAATAAAATCAGAGAATGAAGAAAAAGTGACTTAGTAACTGTGGAACCAAAGAGTAATAAAAAAGAAAATCCATAGACATCAGTGTGCAGGAAAACTTGCCAAAACATATGGAACATATTGAAAACTATAATGAGGGTGAAAATACATAGTGCAAAACTCATTTAAAGGATAAAGTACAAAATTAAAGAAAATCAGTTTTTATATAATATTAAAACAGCTTCAAAATAAAATAGTACAAGGGAATTAATAAAAATGATCACTAAAATTGATGAAGCAGAACAATTAAAAATTATATAAAGGGTTGGGTGGAGTGGCGCATGCCTATAATCCCAGCAGCTTGGGAGGTGGAGGCAGGAGGATTGCAAGTTCGAGACCAGAGGCAGTCTACATAATTTAGCGAGAACCTGTCTCAAAAAGTAAAAATATGGGCTGAGGTTGCAGCTCAGGGGTCCAGCACTTGCAGAGCATGCAAGAGCAAGCCCTGGGTTCAACCCCCAGTACCAGAAAAAAAAATTGTATAAAGGAAAAATAATTTAAAAACTGGTTTATGGGACCTAAAATTGTCCTTCTTCAAGTAAATGATACAATAAAAAGCCAAAAAGGAATCCTTTTTGCAGTTGGATATGTGAAGTTGATAGCAACAACTTTACAAAGAAAAAATACCTGGCTTAATAAAATGAATAAATAAAATTTTTGGAGACATAAAGTAGGAAATAGAAATGACAAATGACAGCCAATAGTAGATGGACTAATAGAATCTTTAGAAAATATGCATAATTTTAAGTAAACAAATTTGATAGTCTACAGAAAATGGGTGCTTTCCTACCAAAAATATAAAAAATTGTTAATAACAGGAAAATATTGCTATATTCATTATTGTGGAAGAAACTAGAGAAGCAATTCAGAACCTACTAGTACATAAAGCACCAATGCAAATTGTACTTTTTAACCAGGCTTTATTTATCCACTTTTATTTACAGTGTCCTAAGTGAAAGAAATAATGGATACCTTCCAAGAACATGGCATAATTTTAAGACTGAACTAATCAATTGAAGGGCTGGGATTTAGCTCAGTTGGTAGAGTGCTGCACTGCAGTCTCTGAGGTCCCAAGTTCAATTCCCAGCACCACAAAAATGGGAGAAGGGCCTGGCAATCCACTCCCAAGGCAATCCCGAAACAATCAGCCATTGAAAACCCTATGAGGGTCGCTAAGAGTTGGATATCAACTCGACGGCACCTAACAACAACAACAACAACAATCAATTAAAAACTAAAATCAAAGTGTATTTGTAAATATAAATACAAATACAAATTTTTATTAGAAATTTTTAATGTACATCATAATGTGATTCATTTTGACATGCTTTTCATTGTGACAATTTTCATGTATGCAATTTGATAAACATTATTCATATAGGTTACCCCTTACCCTCCCCTATGTTTTCCCCTCCCCCCTTCCCATCTAAGTTTCCCATCCAAGTCTTCTCTATCTTTTACTATGTAGCATTTTTCTATATGTCCTTGGGTTCCAGTTCTGCTTAAGATAGAAACTTTTCCTGTAGTGGTCTTTGTTTTTATCTTGTTAGAACAATTACATGCGATTTCTAGTCCATTTATATTGACCTCATTCTTATCTTCCCTCCCCCCCTTTTATTATGATCTGACCTTTGAGTAGGATTTTTCTTTCTTGTAATTTTGAGTCAGCTCCCTCATATGAGTGAGAACATGTGTTGTTTCTCTTTCTGAGCTCGTGTTCATTCACTTAAAATAATTTTCTATAATTCCATCCATTTTGCTGCGAATGACCTTATTCCATTTTTCTTGATTGCTGAATAGTATTCCATTGTGTATATATGCCATAGTTTCTTTATCCATTCTTCTGTTGAAGGGCACTTTGGTTGATTCCATATTCTTGCTATTATGAAAAGTGCTGCATTGAACATGTAGATGCAGGTGTCTCCGTGGTATGATGACCCATCTCCCTTTGGGTAAATTCCCAATAGTGTTATAGCTGGGTCATATGGGAGATCTATTTTTAGTTTTTTGAGGTACCTCCATATTGATTTCCACAGTGGTTGCACCAATTTACAGCTCCACCAACAATGTAAAAGTGTTCCCTTTTCCCCCGCAACCTCGCCAGCATTTGTTGTTGTTTGTTTTATTGATCTTGGCCATTCTTACTGGTGTAAGGTGAAATCTCAGCGTTGTTTTGATTTGCATTTCCCTAATGGCTAGGGATGTTGAACACTTTTTCATGTGTTTCATGGCTTTATGGACCTCTTCATTTGAGAACTGTCTACTCAGTTCCTTTGCCCATTTGTGTATTGGGTTGTTTGGTTTTTTGGGGTTTTTTTTCTTGAGTTCTTTATAAATTCTAGTAACTGGACCTTTGTCAGATGTATAAAATGTGAAGATTTTTTCCCATTCCGTGGAGGTTTCCTTGACTCTGTTAATTGTTTCTTTTGCTGTGCAGAAGCTTTTTAATTTCATGTGGTCCCATTTATCTATTCTTGTTGCAATTTCTTGACCAATTGGGGGTCCTATTAAGGAAATCTTTTCCAATGCCTATATGATGGAGTGTATTGCCTATCTTGCCTTCTATAAGTTTTAAAGTTTCTGGTTTTATGTTGAGATCTTTTATCCATTTTGAGTTAACTCTCGTGTATATTGAGAGATGCGGATCCACTTTCATTTTTCTGCATGTGGATGACCATGTTTCCCAGCACCATTTGT
>VMDO01035001.1:0-16415 GCA_007922755.1 Pedetes capensis
ATTTCATTGAAATCACACGTGTGGAAACATTTATTAACTTTTTTTCCTTTATGAATAGAATAGAGAAATCAGATGGGTGGATCTTTGTTCAGCAACATTATTTTTAAAATCTCATCCAAACACATTTGTTTTCCTTGATACAATGGTGTAAACAAATTATTGACTTTTTTGTCTGTTTTTTACAAGAATTATACATGCACTTGGCTGTCTGGCATCAGACATAACAGTGTCACAAAAGGGGTATTTACTGTGCCTTCCTTTGGGGTGGAGGTGGGGTGATGAGAAAAGCCACCTGCATGTGCCCTTGTGCCAACATTGTCTCTAAGCCCAGGAGCCACCTTCTAGCACCATAGTCTTTGACTCCAGGGAAAAGCTTTAATACAATATCTGTTATTGCCAAAGTACCTACTGTTTTTGTTTTTTGCCCTAACATTCACCAAATCCTCTCCATTTATCAGACTCTATATTAAACAATTTATACATGTTAGCCCATAATAATCCTCACAATAACTCTTGGAGACAGATACTGTTTGATATCCATTTTTTTCAGATGAGAAAACCAGGGCACTGAAAGGTCATACACATGCATAGATGGTGAAACCAGAATTTCCACCCTGGCAGTCTGGTCTGGCAGATCCTACTCTCTTAATCACGATATGCTTAACCTTTTAACATATTATCTTATTCGCACCCAAGAAAAACCGAATCAGGCAGGATGAGAGAACTGACGTTCAAGTTCCAAAATGTTAGACAATATTCACAAGTACACACAATTAATAAAAGGAATAAGTAGCAAGGCAATGTTTGTCTCATGTGAAAGCGCTTGCTTGACATGCTTTGTGACATAGTAAGACTCACTGGCTTACCCACCCATTCCCTGCAAGGCAATGCCCAAGGGGGGCCTACCGCAGGGAATCTGCCAGGCCTGCTGTCTCTGTACTGCATCCCTTTCCTGGCAAAATTCTTTTAGAAGGCCAAAGAACTGGTCAGAGCATTCAGTGCTGGGCCACACCAGATCTGGAGAAAGAGGGAGATGAGCACACTAGTGCAAAGCTAGTCTTTCTGCATTAAATACATTTATGACTATGCACGTTCCACATATTCATCACACATTTTTTAAGGAGCAATCTAGATTTTCGGTAAAGATATGAGATACTTAGTCTTACATTCACCCTTGAGGATAAGAATTCTTGCTGATAAGAAGTGAGCTATAAAATATGGATGCCATGTCTCAAGTATTTAAGGATAAATCGATAAACATGCAGATGGGGCCATTAATGAACATTAATTGCTTTAAATTAGGTTTTATTGTGCAGTGGGTAAATTGGAAAGTACACATTTGCATTGGTAATAGAAAATTAATTTAAATGCTTCAGGAAGCAAAATATCACCTGATGTGCTAAAACCTGTTTTTCGTGGTAAATTTAAAAGGAAAAATGAAGGGCACTGTGTATTAAGATCAAATAAACTATGCTGGAGCCTCACACATGTGTGAACATCTTTAGCGTGAACCCCGCATAACCACTGAGTTGGCCTAGGCCAAGAAAGGCCCAGATGGTGCCTGGTTTAATGCTACATCTTTACTGCACTGTGTCACCAAAGTGTGGCAGTAGTGGAATCGTTGTTAGATGCTGTCTGTTGTTGTTGTTGGGTGCTGTTGAGTCAGTATCTGACTCATAGCAACCCTCATAGGGTTTTCAATGGTTGACTGTTTTGGAATTGCCTTGGGACTGGATTACCAGGTCCTTCTCCCATTTTTGCAGTGCTGGGAATTGAACTCGGGGCCTCAGAGACTAGCACTCTACCAACTGAGCTAAATCCCAGCCCAAATAAGAAACATGTTGTTGGTGTTAGGTGCTGTCGAGTCGGTGTCTGACTCATCACAACCCTCATAGGGTTTTCAGTGGCTGACTGGTTTTTGGGATTGCTTTGAGAGTGGATTGCCAGGTCCTTCTCCCATTTTTGCAGTGCTGGGAATTGAACTTGGGGCCTCAGAGACTGCAGCACAGTGTTCTACCAAGTGACCTAAATCCCAGCCCCTAGATGCTGTCTAGTGGAGTCCAACTCACAGCTATCCTATTTAGGATTTTCAATGGCTGATTGTTTCAGGATTGCTTTGGGAGTAGATTGCCACATCCTTATCCTATTTTTGCAGTGCTATGGAAGGAACCCAAGGCCTCAGACAGCACAGAGCAGCACTCTACCCACTGAGCTAAACCGCAGGCCCAGTAGAGGAATTGTTGTTGTTGTTAGGTGCCGTCGAGTCGGTATCCGACTCATAGCGACCCTCATAGGGTTTTCAGCGGCTATTTCGGGATTGCCTTGGGAGTGGATCGCCAGACCCTGCTTCCATTTTTGCGGTGCTGAGAATTGAACTCGGGGCCTCAGAGACTGCAGCGCAGCACTCTACCAACTGAGCCAAATCCCAGCCCAGTAGAGGAATAGTACACTATAAATCTCAGTTACATGGGCCCTTGAGAGGTAATTTGACGCTTCCTCCCCTCTCTTGGGAAGGCATGTCTTGAAATCTTCCAGCACAGATTGTCTCCCACCGAGGTCTTCTAAATGCTTGGAGAGATGTCAGTGCACTTTCCTCAGTGGCCCATGCAGCCAGGACCCATCTAGGCCCTCATGGAGAAAGCCTTCCTTCCTGCCTCTCTGTCTCTTCAGCTATGATTTAAGCCCCTCTCTTCTTATTTAATGTCTGAAGACTTGGTAGGCACCATTTGCTTCTTTAACTTTCCTATTCTTTAACTTTCCTGTTCTTTAACTTTCCTATTCTTGAATAAAATAACCTTTTTTCTTCTCTTTAGCACTTTTTTCTTTTAATTTTATGTTCCAATCACTGTTTTGCTCTGGGTCCTGTTCTTAAAGAGGTGGTGTTTAAAAATAGTCAAAAGTCTAATAAAAAATTCACATTATAAAGATCTTCTGTCCTAATGCAAAAGTAGAAAGAAGTTGCCATCACCGTTGTTCTGTTGACTTAGGTTGTTTTGCTGTTCTTCCTTAAGACAGGAAAGAATAGGAGAGAAGCCTGTTTGTGAGGAAGAGCAGGAAATTGAGGCTTAAGAAGCCTGGAACACACCCACGTGTAGTTTAGAATACAGAGAGAGGCTAGAAGTTTAAATTTGAGAGCCATCAGTTTATAGATTATTTCTAAAGCCATAAAATGGGATGAGCTCTCCTAAGGAATAAAGGTAGAAAGTGAGGTTAATGCGGAAAGAACAGAGCGTCAGGGCTTGTTGGCATTTAGCAGTCTGAGAGCGGGGGAGGGGGCAAATGGGCAAAGAAAACTCAGAAGAAGGGAGGTTAGGGATGAAAGCCAACAATGAGGAGAATGTGCTGTCCTGGAAACCAAATAAAGAAAATGCTTTAAGAAGATGGGAGTGGCCAGCTGTGCTTAATGCTTCTGAGAGGTTGAGGTCGAATAGAAGCCATCCTTGTTGGCCTTGGCCTTGGCAAAGCCATTTTTAGTGGTGCAATAGGGACAAAAATCTGTTTGAGGTAGATTCATGAGAGAATGGCAGATGAAAAGCAGAGCTAGTGAATGCAGACATCCTTTTCAGGGTGTTTGATATAAAGAGGAACAGAGGACAGGGTGAGAACAGAGGGGGATGTGAGATCAAGAGCACATTTTTGTAAAGGTATGTGATTTTATAACAAGAATGTGTACTAGTGAGAATAATTCAGGAGAAGAGAGAAATGATGGTGCCAGAGAGAAAGGAAGGACCCGGGAGGGGATAGACCAGTCCGCAAGAAATGTCCTGATCCTGAATTCATCCAGGGAGAGCTCCTCTGTGGTTATTACTGGATGAAAATCAGGGTGTGTGGGTACAGATGGAGGCAAGTTTAAAGATTTAATCAAAATCTTATACTGTTCTTTTTATATTTCTGAATCAAATTTTGTTTCATGGAATCAAATATTCTCTTCAGACCTTTCAGCAACCCATTGGCCCTTGCAAAAGGGCCCATTCTGCCAAATGGATAGTGACCAACTAACAGAGATGGAAAATGTTTTACTGTGTGTGCAGCCAAAGGGTCTAATGAGGGCTTTCTTGTCAGGTGGGTGTAGCTCTTCTCTTTGGGGTTCCCACTGATTTTCCACTCTGGCTGCTCCTTAGTCATGCCTTCTCACACCTGGGATCAGTGCAAGCAAGGACAGACTATGAACCCAGCAAGACTTTACCAAACACCTGAGAATCATGAAAGTACATCATCAGAGTCATTACAGTTAGGTCTAGGACCTCCTTGGCCTAAAATTGACCTCAAGAGAATCTCTGCTGGACCAGCTTCCTCTCTACTTCCATATGTGTTAGGGCCAGCTAGCTCACTTCATTGTTGGGAGTGTCCCAAGTTTTTATTAGAGCTTAGAGTACAGACCCCGATGCCATTATCTATACTCCAAAATCCTGAACTGAAATCAGAAGGAGACTGTTTTCCTTCCTACTTTTCAAGGACTTCTCATTTCTTGCATCAGGATTTATCTTCTTCCCCACATGACTGACAATGGCAATTCTCTTTAACTAACGTCCATTTAACTGAAAGGATGTATCTTGCATCCATTTCCTAAAATGGACAATTACCTATTGCAACTGCCAAGGGTATTAGTTTGCTAAGGCTGCTGTAACAAAGGACCACAGGCTGGGTGCTTAAATAACAGAAATTTATGTTCTAACAGCCCTGGAGATCAAAAGTTCACAATCAGGGTGATTCCTTCTGAGTGCCGTGACAGAAGGTCTATTCCAGTCTTGGCTACCTGACTTGTAGGTAGTGATGGTATCTTCCCATTCACTTGGTCTTCTCCCTGTTTCTATATCTAAATTCCCCCCATTTATAAAGACACCAATCATATTGGATTAGGGCCCACCTTAAGGATCTCATTTTAATTTAATCACCTCTTTAAAGGCCTGGGATTTAGCTCAGTTGGTAGAGTGCATACACTGCACACTCTGAGGCCTTGGCTTGGATCCCCAGCACCACAAAAATGGGAGACGGACCTCCAGCCCACTCTCAAAATAATCAGCCTTTGAAAACCTTATGGATAGCAGAGAAGGACTATATAGCACAGATATAGTGCCTCTTCCATTCTGTTGTACAAAGGGTCATTATGAGTCAGACCGACTCCACAGCGTCTAACACCATCACCACTACCACCTCTTTAAAGACTCTCCATCTATGTTTACATTCTGAGGTACTGTGAGTTAGGTCTTCAACAAGTGGACTTTGGAGGGACACAATTCAGCCTACCATATGCAGTTGTGATTTATTCAATCTTACATTTTAAAAAATCAAACTAGTAACTAAAAATAAAATAATAGTTTTAGAAATTAGAGTATGACATGACTACAAATGTAATCAGCATTTTCCTGCCCCACCAGCCCAATTTGCAATATTTGCTCCCTTACAACAGCCTCTTTCAAGTATTTTTCTTCTGTCATTTGTATTCATATTTCTAAATTCCATGCTCATGCTGCTATTTGTTTTTCATGATAAATATTATGCACTGGGTCCACAGTATGGAGTGTGAGGATTTTGCTCTCTTGTACCTCCATATATACACATCCTTCCAACCTCTAGTACAGATATATTACTAAATGATTAGTCAATATTTACTTTATTATTATTATTATGTACTGTTCACAGTTGATCTATAAAGGTGTTCTATGTGCTTTCTCATACCATATTTTATTGCATGTAGGGCTTACCATTGCTTTGTTTCTTTGCTTAGTTTTTGAACTTGATCCTAATGTATCCTAAAATGTTCTATTCATATTGCAAACCCCTGTCAGTATGGTCAAACACACTATGTCATCTCTATATCCCACTTGTTTCCTTGGCAACGCCTCTCCTGACGCCCTCCACTTCTATCCTCAGCTGGCCTCAGACTATTTTGAAGCAGGATACGGAAGCTTTCTTTTCTTTTCATCCTGAGAGAGCCATTCAATATAGTCCTACTTTGAGTTCTCTTTCTTGGTATACCCTTCACCTTGACAGAAGGTGGGGCACATGTTCCAGTAGCTTCTTAGAGTGTGTGGAAGGATAGCTGGTTTTAGATTTTGGATATCTAAATATGACTTTAGTTTATTCTCATACTTAATTAATCATTTACTTACTCTATAATTCTGGGTGGGGCTGGGATTTAGCTCAGTGTGCAGAGCACTGCACTGCAGTCTCTGAAGTCCCAAGTTCAATTCCCAGCACTGCAAAAATGGGAGAAGGACCTGGCAATCCACTCCCAAGGCAATCCCAAAAACAGTCAGCCATTGAAAACCCTATGAGGGTCACTATGAGTCAGATATCGACTCGACAGCACCTAACAACAACAACAAATAATTCTGGGTATAGATCATTTACCTTGAGAACCGTAAGGGCCTTCTTCCATTGTCTTCTATCTTTTAGGGTTCCTGAGGAGACTCCTGATCCAGTTTGGACTCTTGATCTTTTGGAGATGTAATCTTTTCCTCTAGTTGCTATAACAAATTGCAGTAAACAAGAGAAATATATTGTCTCACAGTTTTGAAGACCAGAAGTCTGAAACTAGTATCGTTGGGCTGAAATTAGGATGTCAGCCGGTCATGCCCTCTCTGGGAGGTCTGGAGGAGAATCCCTTCCATATTTCCTCTGGCTTCTGGTAGCTGCCAAAATTCCCAGGCTTGTGACCTTTTCATGTCAGTTTTTAAGACCGGAGTCCACAGGTCTCTCTCAGCTCTGTCCTGACATCATTTTCTCCTCCCTGTGTGTTAAATCTCCCTTTGCCTCTTTCTTATAAAGACATTGATTATAGCATTTTGGAGCCACCTGACAATCCAGAATAGTCTCCTTACTTTAAGATCCTTAAATGCATTTGCAAAGACCCTTTTTCCAAATATGGTAACATTTTTAGGTCCCAGAAATTAGGATCCGATATCTTTGAGTAGCATTGTTCAACCACATACACGAGGTACACTAGTATTTCATTGTTCCTAGCTAGTAGAATTTTCCCTCTCTGAAACTTCAAAATGATGTCTTTGGGTATTATATTTTTATCAATTACTTGCTTTGTAAGTGCTTTATGGACAATATAGACAATCTAGAAAATCAAGTACTTTATTTCAGGGATGTTTTCTTTATGGATTTTTGAACTTTGTTCTCTTATGTTTTCCTTTTCTCCTTTTTAAAGAACTCCTACTAGTCAGTTGTTGATTTTCCTAGGTCTTTATAGGTGGATGCTCTGCTTTTTTTTTTTTTTTTCTTATATTTTCCATTTCCTAAAATTTCTGTTCTAGTTCCTGGGATATTTCTTAAAATTATCTTATATCTTCTAACCCTCCTACTGATATCTCCAATTTCTGAAATTACAATTTTAATAATAGTGTTCTTCCTTTTTATAGCATCCAGTTCTTATCTCATGACCATAACATTTTTTTCTTCTCTGAGCAGTTATTAAATTAGTTTTTAAAATTTTTCTTAAACATTTATTTTTTCTGAGCATTTTTTTCTCTTTGTTTTACTTTTTCGTGTGGAAAGATTTCTTCAAATGCCTGAGTGTTTGTTCATACTCAGTAGTGAGGTGATTAAAAACTTAAAATTTGATCACCAGCTTTTTAGGCGCAGAATGTAGCAGGGCCACTCCCCTTCAGTAAGAGACTCTCATTTAGCTCCTCAGTTAGGCCACTCTTTCATGGCTGTCCAGTGGCCTCCTTCCTGAATTCACTTTACTCTGATTCAGCCTTAGCAGAAAGTAAATAATCTCTTCTGGAGAATAAAGCAAGCCTTAAAACCTTGTGGCACCTCCAACCTCTTAGCCTGGTGGGGGTTTATCAGGCCTAGATGCTCACTTAGTATAGCCCCATCTCCCATACCCCTCCCAGACACCACAGACAAATTTCAGCTCTGCTTTCTTTTTATTATTTATAAATGTTAGTGGGGTATAGAGTAATAAGTCATTTGATAAATCCATTGTGCAGCTATTAAATGAGTTTTGCTTGCACATTCATCATGTTACATATTTTACAGAATAGGAGAAATGAAAGAAAAAAAGAAAAAAGTAAGAATTTTAATTAATAGTAATGATAGTCATATGCAACCATGGGTTATAACCTCATTGATTTTTTTTCTTTTTTAAAAAAATATATTCATGTAGTTGCATCTTGTATTTTGTGTTCTTCCTCTCCCTCTTTACCCCTCTACAGCGTTTTTTCTTTCCTTCCCCACTTTCCAACCTCCACTCCCTCCTGCTGATCCCCTTCCTTATCCTATGGGTCCACTGGTATTTTCCATTCCTAGATAAGTATTATTGTTTATTTTTCTATATTTATATAAGAATTTTTTCCTCTAAATTAGATTTAGCTCCCACATATGAGTGAGAACATATGGTACTTCTGTTTTGAGTCTATGTTAATTCATTTAAAATGATATTCTCCAGTTCCATCCATTTTGCTACAAGTGACATGATTTCATTTGTTTACTGCTGAATAATATTCTATGATATACATAATCACAATTTTTTTTAATCCAGTGCTCTCTTCATGGACCTCTTGGTTGATTCCTTACCCTTGCAATTGTGAAAAGTACTGCATTAAATATGGAAGTGTAGATGTCCTAGTGATATGATGACTTATCTTCTTTTGGGTATATTCTCAGCAGTGATATAACTTGATCATATAGTAGTTCTATCCTTAGTTTTCTGAGGTACCTCCATATTGATTTCAAAGTAGTTGAACTAATTTACAGTCCCATCAGCAGTATAACAGTGTTCCTTTTTCTCCTCATCCTCACCAGCATTTGTTATTATTTGTTTTGTTATTCTTGGTCATTCTTTCTGGAGTGAGATGGAATTTCAGTGTTGTTTTGATCTACTTTTCCTTAGGGACTAGGGATATTGAGCATTTTTTCATATGTTTATTGGCCATTTGTATTTCTTCTTTTGAGAACTGTGTGTTCAGTTCTGTTGCCCACTTATTTGTTGGATTGTTTATTATTATGGTGTTTGATTTCTTAAATTCTTTGTATATCCTAGAAATTAGTCTTCTGTCAGATGTGTAAGATGCAAAGATTATCTCCCATTCTGTAGGCACTCCCTTTACTCTGTTGTTTCCTTTGTTGTACAGAAGCTTTTTAGTTTCATGTAATCCCATTTGTTGATTTTTTCTGAGCATTTTTTTCTCTTTAATTTGTTTTACTTTTTACTAGACAGTGAGGGTCTTGTTAAGGAAGTACTTGCCTATGCCTCTATGTTGGAGCATATTCCCCATCTTTTCTTCTAGTAGTTTTATAGTTCCTGGTTTAATGTTGAGGTCTCTGGTACATTTTGAGTTGACTCTCATACAGATTGAGAGAAACAGGTCTATTTTTTTTGTACATATGGATGTCGAATTTTCAGGTGGCTACAGTTGCATCAGTGTATCTCTGGGTCTTCTGTTCCACTGATTTTCATGCCTGTTTTTGTGTCAGCACTGAGCTGCCACTATTGCCCTGTAGTATAGTTTGAAGTCAGATATTGTATTACCTTCTGCATTGTTTTTGCTGCTTAAGATTGTTTTGGCTATATTGGTGGTGGTGTTATGTGCCGTGGAGTTGGATCTGACTCATAGCAACCCTATGTACAACAGAACAAAAAACTCCCTGACACTGTGCCATGCTCGCACTATGTCTGTGCTTCTCTGGATTTTTAATGGCTGATTGTTTGGGGATTGTTTCAGGAGTGGGATGCCAGGTCCTTCTCCCAGTTTATGCAGTACTGGGGATAGAACCTAAGGCCTCAGAGTGCACATACCAAGCACTCTACCAATGGAGCTAAACCCTAGCTGTTTACACACACACATACACACACTCTCTCTCTCTCTCTCTCTCTCTCTCTCTCTCTCACTCTCTCTCAATTTTCAATATTAGAAGATATACTTATTTTCTATTCCATTCTGAAGAAAGAGCATCTGGGTTATTTCATTGAAGAGAGGGCCTCCTCAAAAATAAAATATGTGGGAATGTTCCCATATTTGCAGAATGAAAATATCCAACCAAAGGGTTCTCATCACACCAAAAATGATCTTTCTGAAAGGCAAATGCAGTTTCCAATTTGGAAGCTTCTGCTGCTCACATTTGGAATAATAATTTTTCCAGTTTCAAAATGATGGAAGAGCCAGTCTCCCTGGACATGTAGCTGCACACACAAGTGCTTTAAGAAAACAAGAAATGAGGTAGGAAAGATTGTTCTGGGGTTAAATAAGGATTGGAATCATATTTGGAAACCAGCAAGCAGCTTAAAGGACTCACTTCTCTCTCTACCTCACTGGCAGCCCACCTAGTCTGCCCAGTGTTGTCACTTTTTCCACATGCATTTGCACCCTGCTTTCGATTTCACCTGTCAATCCACCATTATCTACCAGTGAGAATCCTAGAATAAGCTATCCCAGTTGGCAGCTTGTGATTATTACCCAGTTGGGCTCCTGGTGACTCTATTGAGTCACTTACACTCTGGTCAGTTCATCCTGGTCCAGTAGGAGCCACCTGCACACCAGAGGAAGCCCAGAGCTATTTCTTGACACAGGGATCTATATAAGTTTGCTGGGGCCACCATAACAAAGCACCAACCACTGGGCTTTAACAACATAAATTTATTCACCCATAGTTCTGGGAGCTGAAAGTCTAAGGTCAAGGTATTAGTAGGGTGGTTTCTTCTGAAGCTCTCCTTGGCTTGTAGATGGCCATCTTCTCCCTGTATCTTCACACCGTCTTCCTTCTGTGTGTGTCTGTGTCTAACTTTCCTCTTATAATGGCAATGGTCATATTGGAGTAGGTCACTCTAATAGCCTCATTTTAATTGCCTCTTTTAAGCCACTCCGCCAAAATGAGGTTACATTCTGAGATGCTGAGGACTTAGCATATGGATTTTGGAGGGACATGGCTCTCAGGTACAGCCACCACCATTGGCATTCCCAGTGCTACATTAAGCTCCATCACAGTCCCATTGAAAAAAAATGTGTACTTCCTGAATTAGATAAGATTGAATTATCCAAGATATGAGTGGCTCCTATCAATTGTAGATAGAATGAAACTCAGTTCATTTCCTAGATAAACTTCTTTATGATTCCCATTCCACCCCAAGAGATACAGATAACTAATTTTTATTTTTGGACTCCCAATTCCCAGGTTGTGGGAGTCTACCTCAATGGTTTTGAGGTCTAAGCCATAATTTTCCAAATTATTTATGAATGTGTTCTTCAGAAAAAAAACCAAGAAAAGTTGTCAAGTCTTGTGAAGTCAAGATAAATGACACCTTCTGCTCTGTTTCATCTGCAAGATCCATTACTCTGTCAAAGAGGTAATTTAGATGGCTGTGATTTGTTCCTTGAGAAGTTATTTTGGTTCTTCTAGTACCCTCTCCTTGGGTGTGGTGATCAGCAAGTTTAGTGCTTAGTTAGAAAATATCTCCAACTAAGCTAGAAATGAAGGAGAGTCAAGGTCATAGTAAGTAAAATTGGCTTTATATTTTCCTTTTTTTCAAATACCACATCACAATGCATGCAGCAAATCTCTGCAGCAGAGTAACGATTGGCTGTATGGATGGCTGGGGCTATTTTCATGTTAAAGAAAAAAATATCTTGCCACACAGGTTGGGTCTTGTGTTACGTTATATAAAGAAAAAGCACAAGAGCATGTGTATTGTTGTATTTTGAGATTAAGGGTTTTCTGTATTAAAGCAGGTTGTTTGGATTGGTTTATGCTTTGATAGTATCCATTTTCTCTGCCAATAATGATGCAATAAAATGTAAGATAATAACTACCGTTAAAAGTGGAGGTAAATGACTCAGATTTCTGTCAATTATATCTTGTTTACAGCAGATGTGGTAAGTGCCCAGATCAAAAGCCTTTCTATTAGCAGGACATGAGTAGGCTGATCTTCCTACAATGACCATGCATATTTCTTGGCATTTTAAACTTCATTTAGGCTGTCTCCTCGTGACCACCGAGACCACCAACACGGGTGTTTGTCCCTGGAAGGCAAAAGTGCCTGAGGCTTTTCCTTTCTCACATCTCCACTGGCATCCAGAGGGCCACAGGAGTCTGCGCCCCTCACCCGAGGGTCCCGAGTGAATTGTGTTTAGTATCTGTGTGTGCGGTGGCGCCGCCCAACCAAACCTCCAGGCAGGACCGGGAGGCGCCTGCCCCACAATATGTATGTATTTGTGGACATATATATAATCTCACCCTTTCTTCATTCAAGAAGAGTCAATGTGAAAGAGAAGATTCTATATCATTTTAATTTCCTCAGCTGTTATTTATTTTTATCTTTTCTTTGCTTACCGGGGGGCTGAACCCCACCAGAAGGGGTAGACCACTAAGCTGTACTTCCACATCCACCCCTTTTGAGGGGTGTCTTGAGACAGGGTCTTACTGAGCTGTATATGCTGCCTCTGTCCCGGAACTTGCAATCCTCGTGCCCCCACCTCCTGAGTCACTGGAATTACAAGCATGCACCACTGTATCCAGTTTGTATACCTTTTACAAGAAAATTTATTTTCAGGATATTATTAGAAACTCTGTGCCCATATAGCTTTGCACTCAATTCTCTTACATACCTTATGACTTTGTATTGTAAATATTTGATTACATTTCTTTTCTCTTCTCTAGAATTTAAGACATACTAGATTTAAGGAAATCTTATTTCAGATTTAAATGAACATTGTCCTTGGCCAAATGTTTACTTTTTTATTGTTTCATACTAGTTTTTTAGTTTAGAGATATATTTTTAGAACTTAGGCCTAGGCTATTTGGTAACATTCCTATTTTTAAAATATTATTATAGCACTATGGCCAAGATTTAAAATCAGGATGGAACCAAGATTAACCTTCTGAACTCAAAAGCAATGTGGAAAATTGACAATAATAGAGTTGCTTAGATTTGGTTTCTGACTCCCCTCGTTATTTGAGTAACTGCTAGTTACTATACCATCCACTTTATTATTTATTGTTCTTATCAGTCGAGCTGTTTTTGTAGCCCTTACAGTATGAGGAAGATTTCCACAGGGAATGAAGAGAGCAGAATTTCAGACAGATGCTTTTTCTTATTTGTAAAACAGTGTATTAAAATGTCAACCCCGAGCTCACCCTGAGTGCAGAGATAATAGGAAAATTACATGTCTTTCCTCGCTGGTCATGGAAGGAAGGAGTCACTTATACAGCAAGCAGGAGAATTAGTACAGTGGCTCTGTTAGCTTCCTCACCATACTTTCACCCAGCTGCATTGTCTCCTCAAAAAGTTTTTTCTGTTATTTCACTTCTGTGTGGTGATACCATCTTTAGGTGTCAACCTGTTCTTGTATTAGGCTATTGCATAGGATGACCACTTACCTCTGAGTTTCTAGAGTCTTAAGAACATTCATAGGGTGCTAGGCTCTTAGCATCCTAATAGAACAAAGACTGGCTGATGACTGAACCTGTTAATTAATTAATTAGTGATGAGAAACATGAGTTTCTCCTTAAAAATCTCTGATCTGACTTGTTTAGGGCCACCCTTGAGTCCCTATTTTCCTTACCCCAGGAGACAGAGTCCAGGGACTTCTGACTACCCCATCCTCCAGCAGCTGTCTGGATTCTTAATGTGCAGCAATGCCAGAAACACATCCATACATTTGGATCCCTTTACTTACTTTCCTGCTGCTCACCCCAGTGCAATATTTAAGCCCAAACAGCCTCAACAATCACAACAAGGCAGAGCCAAAGACAGTGGGTCCCCAGTGTGTGTGTGTGGCCCACTAGAATTGTTTGCCTCCTTTTTGTGTTAGCAGGAAGAACTCCCTGACAATGCCATTCTTCCAAGCTTTCTGCCCCCTCAGTCACCTTTTTGCACAGAGGTCACCAAGCAGTTACTGTGGCAACAGAGCTGCATGCAGCCAATTGTTCTTTGCTGGTGCTTCCTTTGAGGTAGACATCAAACATTCATTCATCAAACATTTAAGGATAGGGCCTATACTAGGATCCAAGATCAAGATCAAAAGCTCCAGGAGACTTGGTTCTGGCCTTGGGAGCATCTGTGAAGCAGGATTGGGCATAATAGGAAATAGGAGTACCCTAGACCTCAAAGGCTGTGTTCTAAGCCTGAAAGTAGAGATGGCAGAAACACGAGGAAAATAAAGAAAAGGAAAAGGGATTAGACTGTGGACTATAAAGAGAGGGACCCAAAACCCCATCCTATTCTCTCCCTCCAAGATGCCGTCCTGCCTGAAAGGTTGCAGAGTTTGTGGATGGGAGAAGGTTGCCTTGGAAGCCCCTGGGCCTGTCCTGGCACCCCCTCCCTGGGGGATAACCCAAGCAAGCTGCCACACTGTTTTTAGCCCCTCGACCATTTCTTCACTCTTTCTTTCATTCATGGGTGCTGGGGATCGAATTCAGGGCCTCAAGCATGCTAGGCAAGCACTCTGCACAAAGCCTTTGGTTTTTTGAGATGGGGCTCTTTATGTGGCCCAGGCTAGTCTCGAACTCACAGTCCTGTTGCCCCTGCCTCTGCCCCCTAAATGCCAGGGTTACAGGCATGCCATAACCTACCCAGCAGTTCCTTTACTTCTGAATGGCCTCTAAGGAACTCTGTCACCTCATTGCCATATGGTCAACAGCCTTTCCCCTCACCTAAAAGTTGTTGCCTTGCAGCCAAATCCTGCGGTATTGACAAGGATCACCCAGCAATCCTCCACACACTTGTGAGCTCTATGAGTTGCCACACTGCCCTGAGGGTGGAGAGAGTGCATTTAGACTAAGTGCTATTAGAGGTTGGCTAGAAGGCACTCATGTACCCAAACCCTGGATGAGCTGGCACTTTTAGCATACACCAATCCGGGGACAAAGAGGACACTTCCATTGCACACTGTAGTAGCATGTTTCAACAGAAGTATAGACAATATTCTAGCACAGTTGAAGAAAATCCTGGCACCACCACACTCCTAGGAGATTTCCCGACAGCTCTTGGTCATACCTACATGGGCTACCCTGAGCCAAACTGTGAAGTTGCACTGGGGACTGATCCGCCATCTTGGTATAAAGGTCCTCTCCTCTATCCTTGGGCATATCCTTCTTCACATTCAGGAATATTTAAATTTCTGGAGAACTCTATACTTCATAAAAGTCATTGCCAGAATCCAAAGCATAGTAAAAATTAATAGGGAAGTGTTAGGAGCATGTGGGTGTGGTAAGGGAAGCATGGAAACAGGCTGTGTGGCTTTGGAGTCATGTAAATACAGTATGGAATGCTGGCTTCATCAGTAATGGGCTATATGACATTACATGAGTTATCTAAGTCTTCTGGGCCTCAGTTTTAAGATCTGTTAGGAGAAAAACTACTTGATATCATTAAGCATGGTTTTGTTTTGTTTTGTTCCTAAAATCCTCGGAACATTCCATTTAGTGACTTGGTTCCTTTGCCTAGTTGGAACAATGGCCTCCATATATAGGGATTCTCCACAATTTTGGCTTTAAAAGTAATAATAGTAGTAGTAGTAGTAGTAGTAGTAGTAGTAGTAGTAATATTTCATCATATAACTTTTATTTATATAGTTTAGTTGCATAAGTATTAAAAATAAAACAAGCCAGGGACTCATGCCTGTAACCTCAGCAACTCAGGAAGCTGAGGCAGCAGGATCACAGGTTTGAGGCCAGAGGCAGCCTGCATAAATTAGTGAGACCCTGTCTCAAGATGAAAAATAAAAAATGGGCTGGGAGTGTAGCTTCATGGTAGAGTGCTTGGAAAGTAACTGCAGGGCCCTGGGTTCCACTCCTGAGTATCACAATTAATTAATTAATTAACTAATCAATTAATTAAAATGAATAAAACAAGCCAACAGTAAGGAGTGGGGATTTCCTACTGATCAAGATAACAATACTTTGTTAAATAAGGAATTGGGGTAACTGTTTACAGCCAGCCATTCCAGTGCACTCTCTGCACTCCAGTTTCCTTGGCTCTAGACTCTCATGATCTCTTAGCTTTTATTGTCGTAGCCCCACTGCAAACCATTCTCTACCCACTGCTACTGGACTTAACCTTCCAAAGAAATAAATCTGACCCTATCACTTACCTGATTACACCCTTCTTTGAACTTACTCTCCTAGATTGAAGAAGATGCCAGGTCCCCTCAATTATTCTATGCCACTGACAATATATTCCATCATAAACTAGGTGTGTTTGATGAAATTATTTTCAAATATTTTTCTTAGGAGCAGATGATTTCCTTAAAGGAAGTCAGATTTAAAGCCTGATGTGGAAAAATGAATAAAACTGAGTTGTTGTGATTGAACTGTGGGGTGGAGATCTGGAACCCCAGTGCAGTTTCTTCCATTGCTGTTACCTCCCCATTTCTTCTGCATAGAGATTCCATGTAACCCAATATTTAAACCATGAAGGCTGGATTTGCTGAACTTGTGGCCATTTCTTTTTTTTTTTTTTTTTT
>VMDO01035002.1:0-16465 GCA_007922755.1 Pedetes capensis
GATATTATGATAGAAGTTTATAGAGATAAATGTCTACATTTTAAATAAATGATCTCAAATGAACAATCTAACTTTACATTTTATAGAACTGCAAAAAAAAAAAAAGCCAAAAGTTAATAGAAGGAAGGAAATAACAATAATTAGAACAGAAATAAACAAAAGAAAAGACTGAATAATAACAGAAAAATCAATAGAATTACGAGATTTTTAAGGTAAACAAATTTGGTAAAACCTTACCTGGACTAAGAAAAACTAAGAAATACCTCAAATAAACAAAATTATACATGAAAGAGAATATATGAGATTACTATTAACAATTCCCGCAAATGTCTGTCAGTTTGTCCCACAGTGGGGGCTTGTATGTTGCAACGAGGCTGAAACCTATGCCACCGGTATCTCAGATACCAGCAGGGTTCCCATGGTGGACCAGTTTCAACTGAGCTTCCAGACTAAGACAGACTAGGGAGTAGGCACTGGCAAATCACTCCCAAAACAACTAGCCATTGAAAATTCGATGGATAGCAAAGAAACACTTTCTGGTAGAGTGCCAGAAAATGAACACCCCAGGTTGGAAGGCACTCAAAAGACTAATGGGGAAGAGTTGCCTCCTCAAAGTAGAGTCTACCTTGATGAAGAAACTGGAGTAAAGCCCCAAGGACCTCCATTTGTTGATATGGTCTGACTCAAAATGAGGAAAAACAACTGTAAACATCCATTAATAATTGGAACATGAAATGTACATAGTATAAATCTAGGAAAATTTAGAAATCATTAAAAGAGAAATGAAGCACATAAACATTGACATTCTAGGCATCAGTGAGCTAAAATGGACCGACATGGGCTGTTTTGAGTCAAATAATCATATGTCTACTATGACAAACTAAAGAGAAACGGGGTTGCACTCATCATCAAAAAAGACATCTCAAGATCTGTCCTGAAATACAATGCTGTCAGTGATACGTCTACAAGGAAGGCCAGTTAATATGACTATTATTCAAGTTTATGCACCCACCACTAAGGCCACAAATGAAGAAAGGGAAGATTTCTATCAGCATCTGCAATCTGAAAATGATCAAACCTGCAATCGGGACATACTGATAATTACTGGTGCCTAGAATGCAAAGGTTGGAAACAAGAAGGTTCAGTAGTTGGAAAATATGCTCTTGGTGACAGAAATGAAGCTGGAGATCACGTTATAGAATTTTGTCAGACCAATGACCTTTTCATTGCAAATACATTTTTTCACCAACATAAATGGCGACTATACACATGGACTTCACCAGATGGAACATTCAGGAACAAAACTGACTACATATGTGGAAAGAAATAATGGAAAAGCTCTATATCAAATATCAGAACAGGACCAGGTGCTGATTGTGGACTGGACCGTCAAATTCTCCTATGCAAGTTCAAACTGAAGGTGAAGAAAATTAAGACAAGAGTATTAGAGCCAAGTTAGGACACTGAGTATATCCCACTTGAGTTCAGAGACCATCTCAAGAACAGGTTTATTGGATTAGACACAAATGATAGGAGACCAGAAGGGTTGTGGCATGACATAAAAGATATCATTCAAGAAGAAAGAAAAAGGCTATTAAAAAGACAAGAAAAAAAGAAAACACCAAATTACATGTCAAAAGAGATGCTGGAACTTGCCCTTGAATGCCAAGCAGCTAGAGTAAAAAGAAGACATGATGAAGTTAATGAACTAAACAGAAGATTTCAAAAGGCAGCTCGAGAAGACAAAAACAAATATTATGACATGTGCAAAGAGCTGGAGGCAGAAAATCAAAAAGGAAGAACACACTCTGTTTCTCAAGCCTCAGGAAGTGAAGAAAAAGTTCAAGCCTCGAGTGGCAATAGTGAAAGATTCTGAACCAGGGAAAATATTAAATGATGCCGGAAACACCAATAGAAGATGTAAGGAATACACAGAGTCATCATACAAAAAAGAATTGGTAAATGACCAACCATTTCAAGAAGTTGCATATGAAGAAGAACCAATGGTATTGAAGGACGAAGTGGAAGCCTCCTTGAACTAAATGGGAAAACACAAGGCTCCAGGTATTGATGGGATACCAATAGAGATGTTTCAACAAACAGATGTAGCACTGTAGGTGTTAACATGTTTATGCCGACAGATTTGGAAAACAGCTACCTGGCCAACTGACTAGAAAAGATCTATATTTGTGCCTATGCCCCAAAAAGTCGATCCAACTGAATGTGGAAGCTATCAGACAATATCCTCAATATCACACACAAGCAAAATTTTACACAAGATAATTCAAAAGCAGCTGCAGCAGTTTATAGACAGGGAAATGCTGCTTCTCGTCTCAAATTTGTGATCCTCCTGTCTTTGCTTCTAGTGTTATTAGGATTACAGGCATTAGTTACCACACAGTCCTGACACACTTATTTTGAATCACAATGCTTCTCATCACCAGCCAGTGCTCATAATACCTTATACTATGTTAGTCAGGACAGAAAATAGCATTTAAAGAACAGAGTGTAGGCTGCATATCCTGCAGGGCCATAAAGTCATGGTAAAGACATTTTCTTTTCCTCTCAGTGAAATTGGTACATCATTTCAGGCTTAAGCATAGGAATGGTAATATCTGATTACATTTCAATAGACTTCTGTGTAGAGATGACAAGTTGACATTGGACATCTAAACCTGGAATTGAAAAATTATGCTCCTACCTAGATATATAAATTTTGGAGTCTTCATCATATACAATAGATTTAAATCCATGAAACAGGATAAAATCATGAAGCAAATGAGTATAACTAAAAAAGAGGTCTAAGAATGAATGTTGAGGTATGCCATTAATGTAGAAGTTTAGGAGACAAAAAGGAACCACTAAATGGCAAGAAGAATCATCTGTATTTCCTCTATTACATATTAAATGTAAATGTACAGGATCAACAACTAGATGACAAAGCATAGACTCAAACTCTTATTCCAAAGAATGGCAAAAATATTACCCATATATAATTTGTGACAGTAATTTTGTCATCATTTTCCCCTAGCCTTACCAAAACCTTCTACTTTCTAGTTTTACACACTAGTGTGTGTGTGTGTGTGTGTGTGTGTGTGTGTGTGTGTGTGTGATGTAAAATATGACTTTACCTGCTGGGTAGTTGCTTTTAGTGGAATATAACATGATATGCTAAAATTTGAAACTCCTTAAATTAGATATCAGGAAACTGGTGAAGGCAAGCATCTTTATAGTCATAAAGCTTCTTTAAATGGTTACCTACACACCATATACAAAAGACTCAGTCAATTCTCACCTTCTTTTAAAGGTGATTTTTAATTTACACTCCATTAATTTAGAATTTATGATAAAAACTCATGTGTAGAATGACACAGGCAGTTGGATGGGAGGGTACCTCAGTGGTAGAGCACTTGCATAGCATTTACAAGACCTTGAGTTAGATCCCCAGCACTGCAAATAAAGGTAAATAATTGCTTGTATGGAGGCTTTTTCTGGGCTATGACTCCAGGAATGAGAATCTGCCCACAAGAAAGTCCCAGCTGAGCCAAGACTATGGACATTTAAAAAAAGGATCTGACATCAGAGATCTAATTGAAGGCAGCATCACAAATCCAGGTGCTAATATAAATATGAAATCCAAAAGAATAGGTAAAGAGCAAGAGCTGAATCCAAAACAAACAATCAGCAACATTGGTCAGCCAAGAGAAAATCTGTGTAAGGGCTGTGGTTTTCCTATGGATTCTGTGTAAAAATAAGCTTCGTTAAGCACACTTCATGGTATGTTAAGGCATCTCTAAACACCATAAGATAACAAAGTTATTTAAGCCCACACTTTCTGACAAATAACTGGCATTCCAATTACATTTTTATCTATTCATTAAAGCTGCTTTCCTTCTTGTTCCATTACTCTATTGTGTAAAATAATTTTTTAAAAAAATCTTGCCATTCAGGTCTGCATCTCTCCCAAATTAATTTAATGAGGTTATAGTATAAACTCAACTTAGTTTTGGCTCAAGTAATATAGTCTCTTACCTTCTGAAGAGAGAAAAGAGCATAATTGTAGAAGAGAATTGCAATTCTCCTTGGAAATTAAACTCATTTCACATAATTTGCTAATGATAGGAATACAGATGATTGGCTATTAGATCACCATTCTCCCTTGAAACATATTGTCTATTATAGGCATTGACAGTAAGGAAATGTAATACTGACCTTCACCATCTTCACATACTTTGTTCCTATGGACAATTTGCATCAAAGGAAAGAAATTTTTATAGATACAATAATCATAGAATGTCTTCTCATTATGTCCAGAAAGCAAAAGTTACTGTGATTCTTCTTGTTTACATTCATGGTGTATTATATTTCTAATTTTCTCCTATTTTCTTTGCATGTTTTCTCAAAAATACATAACTACACATCAGTTATTCATTTTATAACATTGTTGGAATAATAGCTTGGGCCTTGGTTACATAAGTCTGTTTTTCTCTAAAGAATTTTAGACTTACCCCCTATCTATCTATCTGTCTATCTATCTACCCTCTATCTGTCTATGTATCTAACATCTATCTATCTACCCTCATGATTTTGGTAACATTTTTAACATGCTAGTCAAATTGAAAACATAATTAACACTGTAAAAATTTTAAGACTAGTTTATCAAAGCTGGATGCAGTGTCACATATCTGTAGTCTCAGAGACTCCCATACCACCAAAGTATAGCTGTTAAATAGAGCTCTCTGGGTATATGACTCTAAGAATAGGGACAAGATCTTGTCTCATCATTTCATAGAATGAACATTATAATAGAAATCATTAATATGAACTCAGAGGAAACAAATAAACAAGACAATAACCAATTAACAACTATTGTTTAAATTCAGTCTTATATTAGCTAGTGCAGCAGATATATAGCACAATACTAGATCTCTACTCTAAAAGAGCTTAAAATCTTATGTTGGAGTGATGAATCCATGAAAAGTGGTAAGATTTATTCTAAACCTGAGAAATACATGATATTTTGCAAATACATAGAGAGAAAGAACATTGTTTTTGGCAGAGTATCATACACTAAGCATGAAGAAATAAAGATGAATTTACAAATATAATAAATATATATGTAAGCTATCTGCTATTATTTTAGTGACAGCATAGGTGTGAAGTAGTATTGTAAATGCCAAGAACTCAGAAATTTCCATAAATTTATTGTGAAAATTAAATTAGCATTTATGTTTGTTGAGACAATTTGGAAATATTGCAAAATCCTAAACATATACATTATTTTTCACAATGATTTTAATTTAAAATAATCAATAACATGCAAGAAATGCAAACTCTTTAATAATAATTATGCCTTTATTGTCTCCTTCATATATCACAAGTCCTCTTGGTTCTTCTACATGTATACGTGGTGTATATATGAATTATAATGTGCACATATAATTTACATATAATATCTTAAAATTATTTACTTCCTCATTGCCACTCTCTAGCCTAAGCCACTATTTCCCTTCCTTTAGACCATTCTAATGGTTGCCATGAGTTTTCTGTCTCCAACCACTTTACCACAAAGCAACAGGAATCATCATTTTACAATGTAAAATCAAATTATGATCCTCTTTTGATTAAAACTTCTCAATGGTTTTTCACAAAACTAGGAAAAAATGAAAGGTTTGACCATAACCTATAAAAAAGCCTTCTGGCTCTAGACTTTGCTGACCTCATGAAATTTATTTCATGCTACTCTCCCCACATGGACCTAAACTCTAGCGATACTAGATATCTTTGAGTTTTTTGAATATATAAGATCTTTACCAATTTATGGTCTTCATATAACTTTGCTTTTTCCTTTTAACACTCTTTACATTAACCAAGGTGTTCCTATTCCTCCCCCAAACACACACACACACACACACACACACACACACACACAAATATATACACATCATCCCGAGGCCTGGCTCCTTCTCAAAATTCAGGCATAAGTGTTAAGTGTTACTTTCTCATAAATGCCTTTCCCACTAACATCATCTAAAGTAGCCCTATCACCACTTCTTTGGTCTCCATCATCCTATTAATTTTCTCTTCATAAAACTAGCTATAATTTTAATTACAAACTTAAGTTTATACTTGTTTTTGTCTTTGTCCTTATAAGATTATGAATTCCATGCAGCAGAGACCTTGCCTGATTTGTTCATCAATATTTATCCATGGTTTGCAAAGTACCTGTATACATAGTAAGTGCTTAATAAATACTTATTGCATGAAACAGTATGCAAGGACATTTATTGTAGTGCATATAATAGCAAGAAATGGGAACAAATGAAACTTCTAACAAGATAACAAAGGAATTATGATAGGAATATATGGAAGAATATTAGGCAACTGTGAAATAATGATACTAAGAGTAATAATGACATAATATTTAATTTTTCAAATACATAAAATTATTAATATGTGTTATTATCCAAAAACTTTTTAATAAAATGAACAGTATATAGGGAAGATATTTGACATACCCACACCAGGAGTTGGGAGAAGGACCTGGCAACACACTCCTAAAAGATAATCAGCCATTGAAAACCCTATGAAAGTCAGGCGCAGTGGCGCATGCCTGTAATCCCAGTGGTTTAGGAGGCAGAGGCAGGAGGATTGCAAGTTCAAGACCAGAGGCAGTCTACGTAACTTAGCAAGACCCTGTCTCAAATAAAGTGAAAAAATGGGCTGGGGTGCGACTCAGTGGTACAGCACTTGCAAAGCATGAAAACACAAGGTTGTGGGTTCAACACCCAGTACCGAAAAAAAAAACTACGAATATCAAAGAGCACTAAATAGTGTCTTGTTTGTTGTGCATAGGGTCACGATGAGTCTAATACCAACTCAACAACACCTAATAACAACACCACGAGGAGTTACAATTGGTTATCTCTATATTGTAAGTTTATGGGTGGCCTTCATTTCACTATGCTTAATATTTTTCTATATTTTAGAAATAAAATCACAATGGTTAAAATGAAAACACCAGAGGTTCACCAATAAAAGTTAAGCAAAGATGAATTTAGTGAAAATGCAAGTGCTATTTAACATTTTGGGGAGATTTCTGGCTAAAAATTAGGGGCAAGTTTAACTTCAGGTCAAGTGTATTTATATGTAAAGCAATCTCACTTTCTCTACATGTATAATCAAAGTAGTAGATGCTTTTGTTGTTGTTAGGTGCCATACAGTCAAGTCCAACTCATAACAACCGTCACAGAGTTTTCATTGTTTCGGCATTGCTTCAGGAGTGGATTGCCACATCCTTCTCCCATAGTGGAAGATAATTTACTTTTATTTTATGGCGTGAAGCATGTAAATGTATATATTCAACACTAAAGGAGTCAAAATGCACTGTGTATCTTGTTTTTTTAATATGTGACACCTTTTCTGGTTCATACTTTCTGTTTTTACCCAGAGAAATGCCAGTTTAAAATGCAATTCACACACTGACTAGTGCTGCCAATACAAAAAGAAGCTATATAAATGTTTACATCTGTAACCTAATTATTTAGAAGAGAAAAATCCAAGGTTTTTAAAATAAGTGCATAAGTTGTTAAATATTATTACAATACAACTAAGGGAAAATCTCACATATATGGGATCAGAAAATAAACATTAATGCAAATTTTCCATTAAAGCTATATACCCAATTCACTGATACTCATTCACTTAGATTTCGTTCCTCATCAGTACAGTTTCTCATGATGTAAAAGTCATATAAAGACACATATAAACGTGGGTGTGTGAATGTGCAGAAACACACAGGGCTTTCTACTTTAGTTTGTTCCCATTAGGTGATGTGCCAACTTACCTGATATCATCAGGAAGCCACCTCCAACTTTATAACATCCAGCACTTGCAAATGGTACACCACACACCAACAGAAATCCCCCAGACAAACCAGAACCAACACCTAATATAATAAAGATTGTCCAGAAGCCTCTGTACACTAGAGAATGAGAAGAAAAATACTATGTCAGATACTATTCTGCAAATTAAGACTAAACCTTGCCCTGAAAGCAATCTATTATTAGTGATAAGCACTAAGTTTGGGTTTCCAACTTAGTAGCTATTTGGGGAAATATGTGAAGCATCTTTTTGCATTCTTCACCTGACATCCTCCTACATCTCTTTCAAACACAACTCAAATGATCCTTCCTGTTAGATGCCTTCCCTTACTACCATAGTCTGGGTTAGAGGTCCCTCTAATTTGCCACTATAGCATTTTTTCACTTACCTTTAGAAAGAAATTTATCATACTAGGCTGTAATTGTGGGGTTTTTTTTTTCTGTATCTTTCAATAAACTGAGAGCTCTCAGAGGACAAAAATTCTATTTTATTTATTTCCACTGCCTGCCGATTCCTCACACATGGTAGACCTCAACAGGTATTTGTTACATTGAATCATAGGCATCCACTCAGCTTCACTCCTGGAAGGGTAAGCACAGGATTTTTCTCTTTTTATCAGGTTTCCTATCTCTAAGTTCTCTGACTGCAACCATTCTGCAAGATTCATATCTTTGAATTACTGTGTGTGTGAAAAGTCACAAAGCAAAACTTCAAGTTGAATGATTAAAAAGCAACAGTCCAGGGATGCAGCTCAGTGGTAAAGCACTTGTCAAACATGCACAAAGCCCTGGGTTCAATACCCAGAACCACACACACACACACACAAAGCTACAGTCCTAATTTTTTCTCTGACTGTGCTTTTTACCCCATCCTTCCTTCACAAAATCGCCAGTATCTTCCAGTGTCTGCTAATTAAAAACCCGTGCTGTTCTTCCTAAATATCCATCCTTTGTTGACATGCAATTGTTACTTTCCTTCTTCTCCTCGCCTTTCCGTGTGTTTGGGTCCCTGTGCAAGAGGGATAGGTGAGAAGATGGAATTTCCATCATAATTATTCCATATAAGTAAGTGGATTCTGAAAATGCAAAATGAGCTTTCAATTCTCTGACACCTCAAAGCAAAAGACTATGGAGCTCAACACAGATTTATCTTACCCATGCTAGGGGATCTCTAAGGACTACCTGAGAGAAAAATAGGCACAAAGTAAAGTGGACCACTGAAGATGATTATCTTGATTGTGCATTCAATCAACTAATTTCTTTTGAAGAGTCTTTATCTTTCAGGAACAAAGGGAAATGTGAAGCCTGCTTTCAGTGTTTTACTCCAGATGGGAAAGGATCTTCAGAAAATCTCTTTTATCTTGACAAATCCTTGTAACTGGGAGGTTAGATGTAGGTCTTAAATCAAAAGTTGTTAGACTGGGAGAGCTACTTTGGGGCAGGTTAGGACTGGCAAGTAACAGCTGGTAATAGTCACTCTACCTTGCACCTGTTTGGTATCAACATCTTTCAAGGAATTTGCCCAGTCTATTCAGCACTCTTTTTTGAAAGAAGTGCCTCAAGGTACCTGATATTCTACAACTAAGATCGATATTAAAAGCTTCACTCAGCTATTTTTCTTCACTGCAAGTGACAGTGTCTTCTCTATTTTGAAGTATGTAGCCATCTCTAAGGCAACAGGAAAGGGAAGTCGGGTGGAAACAACTCTACTTCAAATGTTGTGATGTAAAAATTGATACTTTTTTGATCAATTTTCCACTGGAATTCAGCATTAATGCCTAATGAAAAGGCCAACATGTTTATTCATCATCCTAAAGTTCTCAAAAATGAATGACAGGATTCATCATTTAATAAGAAATAAGCATCCAATCAATTCAAATATGAGTTCCAATAAAGAAACATTGGAGAAGAACAAATATTATGCACAACTACTTGTGTATGGGGATACACCCACCAAAGAAATTGTTAACATATGTTGCTTTCATTGGTGGCCATGATATATTTGTGTGAATTTTCTGATGTGTATCTGAAAGTGTAATTCTCTCTTAAAACTGGGACAAGCTGGGGTTTAGCTAGTTGTTAGAGTGCCACCTTGCACTCTCTGAGGCCCTCAGTTAGATCACCAGCACCGCAAAAATGAGAGAAGGTCATGGAAATCCACTCCCAAAACAACTGTGAAACATTCAGCCATTAAAAATCCTATAAGGGTTGTTATAAGTCGGACTCGACTTGATGGCACCTAACAACAACAAAGTTGGGAGATCTGTAATAAATTACTTATCCCCTTGCTGAGCATCAGTTGTCCCAGAAAGAAATGAGGAAAATAATAACTCAGAGTAATTTTAATGATGAAATAAGTTTTATGTAAAAACACATAGTGTTTAATGAATAATGTTGTTGTTGTTGTATGCTGTCAAGTCGGTATCCGACTCATAGCGACCTTCATAGGGTTTTCAATGGCTGTTTTGGGATTGTCTTGGGAGTGGATTGCCAGGTCCTTCTCCCATTCTTGTGGTGCTGGGAGTTGAACTCAGGACCTCAGAGACTGCAGCACAGTGCTCTACCAACTGAACTAAATCCCAGCCCTTAATCAATAATAGTTAATTAGTTTTACTATTATTGTTATTTCAATCATATTGCCATTTTATTTCATTTCCTTTCCGTCTTAAAATTATAAAGATTGCATAAAACACAATAAAATTAAATTACTCCTTTTGTTTTTTTCAACTTAAACTGTTCAGGAAATGGAATAGTGAAAATAGTATTTTGCTAGGAAACAGTAGATCTGCATGGTTGTACTGGCTTCATTCCATACTTGTCTAGTGGCCCTGAAAGAAAAATCCGAATGGTGCTGTACTTCCTTTTTCACTCTTTATTGAAATAGAAACAATACATATTTTTTATCTACCTAGCAGGGCATAGCAGGACATTTTGTTGTCTATGCTTTCATGGTCAGTTTTTAGAATCAGGATAATATGCATTTATTTATGAATTATTTAACTCAATGCCTGACCCACAATAAATATCAATAAGTAATAATTATTGCTTTATTTTTACTTAGAAAAAATTCCGAAGGCACAAAAAATGTCCAGACAAAATGAAAAGTAGTGGTTTCATTATTACCAACTAATGTGTGAAATAAATAATCTGTGGCCTCACCCCAGCATTATTTCCCAACTTGCGAATAAGACTATGTAGTTAGGACATAGGTGATGGGGTATGACACAGGAATGGGATGAGATTCAAAAAGTAAAACTGGATTTTTTGAACATTATTTAGAAAAATTTTGGATGTCTTGTGTTGCTTGTAATTTATTTTTATGCTATATATCAAAATAATATGTAAATAGCTACCCAAAATATCTATGTTACATTGATCATATAATTTGAGCTGGGGGAGTAGCTCAATCATATAGTGCTTGCCTAGTATGTGCAAGGACCTGGGTATGAGCCTCAGCCAAAAGAAAAATAAATGATCATATCAACATCTCATATATTCATGGAGCTACTTTCAGGTCTACTGTAATGATAAAATGAGATAATGGATGTGAAAGTGGTTTGTGAGATTATTATTAATGGTGTAATGTATGTTTTATGTACTTCTTGACTGCCCTTTAGTTTGTTTATGATCCAATGTATCTACTGCAATTGTGGGTTAAATAATGTGATGTCTTGGATATGACTTTGAATACCCCCCAAAAAGAAGGGAAATAAATAAAGGAAACAAGATTAGTGAAGTGCTGATTTCTTTAAGTTGAATGATGGTGGTATGTGGATTCATACTACTATTTTGATTTCAATTCTGTTTATTTTTGTTTATGTTCAAATACAGTTGGTCCTCTATCAGTGAACTCAGCATCCATAGATTCAACTAACCATAGATCAAAAATACTTGAAGAAACATTGTATCTGTACTGACCATATACAGACTTTTTTCTAGTCACTATTCCTGTTAAAATATAGTACTACTTTTTACATAGAATTTACATTTTGTAGATTTATAAGTATTTTTGAGATATGTAAAGTATATAAGAGTAGATAGATAGAGAGATTATATACAAATGCTGCACCATTTCATATAAGAGTTTTGAGCCACTGTATTTTGGTATTCTTGGGAATCCTAAAACCAATCACCTGTGTAATTCCAAATTAATGATTAAAAATCAAATGTATTATATTATAATAGTAACATGATTCCACTTAACCTCCAAAGCTAGAGAATGGAAGTGGAATATGTTTCTGAATATTGTAGGTACAAGTTTGCACAGAGACAATTGAATTCTCTTGCTCGGCTCTATTTTGGACTAGTATAGCATAATGAATGGGAATACAGATTTTGGAAGAAAAAGCTACTTTATACTTTGTATCTACCATTTCCAACTTTTCTCAATATCACTTTCCTCATCTGTAAAATGGGGCTAGTAATATCTAATAGTTTCATGTTAGTAGAAAATCAGATTGTTTTCACCTATATGTTAATTTAACAGATTTTAAAATTTTTATTTCTTTTTCCCTTCACTTACATTCAACGCCACCTGCAGACAAAAGTGACCCAAAGAAATCTACTTTGTGTCTGGAGAACATAAGCAGGGACAAACAACATAGACCAAAACCTAGCATAAGCCATTTGTTTAATTAGCACAAAGTAAGTTCTTATTCAACATATACACCAAGCATCCTCGGAGTATGTTTCATAACTCACCTGTAGTTGCATCAAAGGAAGGATGTGGGAAAGGCCCAACAGCAATTGGCATAGGAAAGAGATACCCAGGAATACAGCGCTTAGGATGAGGCTGATTCACTGCAATAGAAACAGGCTATCTTATTTTTCTAATTTTAAAATCCTGGAAATGAAACTACTTATTTATACATCTTGCAATCCAACAAAATATTTGAAGAACTGAATAGGTCAATAATAGAAACTACTACCCTTTGCATATTATCCTTTTGGAATACATAGGAAGGAAGTGACATGCCCAATGTCACACACAAAAAGGCAAAAATTAGAATCTATGTGCCCTGATTCTAATTCAATGTCATTTAAAGCCCTATCTCCATTGAGAATTTACTTTCAATTTAACTCAACACTTTCAATTTAACTCAACAAAATTCACTCAGTATCTACTATGTACTAAAAATCTAAGGAAAATGCTGTGAAGACTATTAAGTCTTCCTTTTTACAGAAATTAAGTTTAATGATGAAGCTGGGTGCGGCAGTGCACACCTGTAATCCCAGTGGCTCAAGAGGCGAAGACAGAAGGATCACAAATTTGACCACACCCTGTCTCAAAAAAGTAAAAAAAAAAATGGGCTGGAGGTGCAGCTCAGTGGTCTAGTACTTGTAAAGCATGCAAGCACGAGGCCCTGGGTTCAACTGAAAAAAAAAAGTTTAATGAACTTAACTAATTGCAATCTGTTTCAAGGAACATAAATGTGCTATGAATATTATCTAGGTGATTAAGATAAATAGATTAATTATAATTGAACATGAGAGAGGAGTAATTCTGAAATTTATAAAATTTGATTTTGACCTTAAAGAATGACTAAGAATTTATGAAGTGAAAGTGGGAAGAAGATAATTCTAGATAGGGAACAGGCAATTATAGGGAGGGATATAGCAAAGTATCAAGAAAATTTGGGAAAAGAACCTAAATATTTGCAATAGAAGAGACAAGATTTTTGTAGGGAGAAATTGGGAGAAAATTGGCAAAAACCCCAAAACTGGGAAAATGGCTTTTGAAGATCTGGTTTGTAAATTAGAAATCTAGGGAAAATAAAAGTAACTTGATTGGACATTTGTACAAAACCCTTCGCAAATTCCCTGAACCTCATTGGACAATTGGACTCAAAGCTGATTGGCTCAGGCCATTCTGTGGGCGAGCTGCATTAGGAGCCACACTGCTGCAGCTTGCTCTCTCTCCCCTGGACCATTGGCAAGGAAAAAGCTCTCTCTCTCTTGTGCCCAAACCATTGGTAAGGGAACAGCTCTCTCTCTGCTGCAGACCACTGACTAGACAAGAACTCTCTCTCTCTCTCTCTCTCTCTCTCTCTCTCTCTCTCTCTCTCTGTCTGACCACCAATGAAGCAAGAACTCTCTCCTAGTGACCACCAAGACCACCAACATGGAAGCATCTGCCCTTGAGGCAGTACAGGAGCTGCTAGTTCTTAAAGCTGTACACTTTGTGTTTTCTCTCCACCCTAATAAAGGGCAGAGAAATAAAGAGCTGTGTTTGTCCCCACAAGGCAAAGATGCCTGAGGCTTTTCTTTTCTCCCATCTCTGCTGGTGTCCCAAGCGCCACAGGAGTACATGCCCCTCACCCGAGGCTCCTGAGTGCATTGTGTTTAGTATCTATATGTGTGGTGGTGCTGCCCATCTGAACATCCAGGCCGTAGGGGGAGGCACATGCCCCACAGATTTTTACTTTCCAAGAAATGCATCGAATACTGCAAGGAAAAGCCATAGCTACATGTTTACCAATATAACATTACAATAACACTCTCATTTCATTTTTCCACTATGAATCCAACCAAACTTACAGGCACATGAGATACTACCCTAAGTATTATAGTACACAATATGTCACAAGTCAAACCACATGGAAGATATGTTATGGAATATAAACTAAATATGGTTATCAATTGTTGTTGTTGTTAGGTACCATAGAGTCAGGACCAACTCATAGTGACTCTCTGTAGAACAGAAGAAAACAATCTCCAACACTGTACCATGGGCACTATATTTTTTATGTTTAAGCCCATTGTTACAGCCACTATGTCAACTCATCTAATTGAAGGTGTTCCTTTTTTCATTGACCTGCCACTCTCCCCAGCATAATGTCCTTCTCCAAGGATTGGTCTCTCCTGACAACATGTCCAAAATATGTAAGACACCGTCTAACCATTCTTGCTTCCAAGGAGCATTCTGCTTGCACTTCTAGGATGAATCTGTTGGTTCTTTTGGCAGTCCATGGTACACTCAGTATTCATCTCCAGCACCATAATTCAAAACCCTCAGTTCTTCCCTGTCTCCCTAATTCAACAGCCAGCTTTCACAACCATATACTGCAACTGAAAATACCATGACATGAGTCAGGTACACCTTTGTCTTCAATGTGACATCTTTACTTTTAATATTTTAGTCAGGTCATTGCAACAGCTTTTCCCAATGCAATGCGTCTTTTGATTTTTTGACGGCTGCTTCCATGGATATTGAATGTACAACCAAGTAATGCAAAATCTTGAGCATCAATCTTTTCTCCATTTATCATGAATTTGCTTACTGACCCAGTTGTAAGGAGTTTTGTTTTCTTGATGCTGAGGCACGATCTATACTGGAGGCTGTGTTCTTTGACCTTCATCAGTAAATGTTTCAAATCCTCTTCAGAGTCATCAAGGAAAGTTGTATCATCGGCATAACACAGGTTGTTAATGAGTCTTTCCCAATTGTGATGCCATGTTGTCATAAAATCCAGTCCCTTGGATTATTTTCTGAGCATAAAGATTAAGAGGTACAATGAAAGGATCTATATGAGACACAAACTTTCCTGACTTTAAACCAGGCAATATTTCTTTGTTCTGTTAAAATGACTGCCTCCTGGTCCATGTACAGATTCCTCATGAGTACAATCAAGTATTCAGGTATTCCCATTCTTTGCAAGGTTATCCATAATTTGTTGTGATCCACACAGTCAAATGGCTTTGCATAGTCAATGAAATGTTGTTGTTTGTTATTAGGTGCCATGGAATCAGGTCCGACTCATAGCAACCCTCATAGGCTTTTTCAATGGCTGATTGTGGTATTTTCTGCTTTTGACTAATATCCATTTGACATCAACAATGATTTCCCAGGTTCCAGTCTGAATCCAGTTTGATTTCCAGCAGTTCCCCTTTTACATACTGCTACAACTGATTTTGAATGATCTTTAGCAAAAATTTAGTTACATAGAGTTGTTAATTAGGTTAGCCAAAATGTAATGCTATTTGAGACTATGTGAATAGAGGTAAGAGTACACCAGAAAAAGTGAGGTCACATCTGGAATACTATGCTAATAGAGGGGTGCCACATTTTATGAGGGGCATGAGCAACTTAGAGTGCACTCAAACATAAATGACTAAATAAGCAGCAGAATAAGAATCATATTCTGCTAGAGAGAACATAATGAAATTAAGATATTTAAGCATAGATATACATGGTGAGGTTGAGAATGAGAAGAAGTGATTGAAAATACTCATTAGTCACTTGAGGATCCATTCTGGATTTAAGTGACATGGTTGTTCTGTGTAATGCCAAAGGGTAGAATGAGAGCCCATGGTCAGAAATTTCAGAAAAATGATTTTTCCAATATAAAGAAGAAGCATACAATAATTATAGCTGTCAAATATTATGAGAGGGTATTTCATGAAAGAATCCAGACTTCCCTTAATATAGGCATTGAAGAATAGTATTAATGGACACTTGTCAGCAGGTTATAGAGGAAGTTTATATGCCGATCTGGTAGGTGGTTAGGCTAGATAACCTCTAGGGTCTGCGCAAACAGTGATGTTCTCAAATTCTTGGAATCTATGATAATCACCTTATTACA